>JABSTT010003559.1:0-27384 GCA_013339685.2 Hyalomma asiaticum | reverse complement strand
CTTTCCTTTCATTGACTGCCTGGGGGACCGGAGCTTTGTCAAGCCGAAGAACTTTCGGCTTTTTCTCCGGTTCTCCCTTTTTCACCTTATGTATGAAATGGTGAAATAAAGATTTTTGATTGATTTGATTGATTGACGTCGACATGTCCACAAATCTAATACGCATCTATGTACAGTGGACCTTTCTCACGTCTGCAGGTGTCAGTGACAGAACGCGCGCCAGGTCTTTTTTTTTTTTTTTTTTATGGTCAGCCGGCGGTGAGATGGGTGAAAACTGGTGTATTATTGTCCTTAAGTATGGATGTGAAGCCCCGCCACGGTGGTCTAGTGGCTATGGTACTCGGCTGCTGATCCGAGGGTCACGGGATTAGATCCCAGCCGAGGCGGCTGCATTTCCATGGAGGTGAAAAATCTTGAGGCCCGTGTACCGTGCGATGTCAGTGCTCGTTAAAGCCCAGGTGATAGATATTTCTGGAGCCCTCCACTACGACGTCTCTCATAATCATAGCTGGTTTTGGGACGTAAAACCCCAGAAATCAATCAAGTATGTGTGTGATACAACGGCTCCGCGATGCTCTGCTAGTGCGGGGTCGACGACTCCGCAGGCACGACCCATCAGTTAATATTTAGGCGGTCCCCACCGGTGGTCTAGTGGTTATGGCACTCGGCTGCTGATCCGAAGGTCGCGGGATCGAATCCCGGCCACGGCTGCTGCATTTCGATGGAGGCGAAATGTTGAGGCCCGTGTGCTTTGCGATGTGAGTGCACGCGAAAGAACCCCGGATGGTCGAAATTTCCGGAGACCTCCACTATGGCGTCTCTCATAATCAGAGCTGGTTTTGGGATGTTAAACCCTACAAATCAATCAATCAATCAACCCCACCGCTGGCGCTTTTCCATGTACATGAAAAGGTCCATTGTAGTACAATCGCCGCCGAGTGCATTGCTCACCTGATAGATTTTTGTCATTTTGCGTGTGCCGTACCTGTACAGTCCCCTTTCATTGGGCTGTAAACATAGACTAAATAGCCGATAGTAGATAAGACAAATATCTGTCGTGTAGTTGCAATAGCGTCCCTATCTTCTACGATACGATTGTTTCTGATCAATGTTGTCGTAGGCAAGACTTGTCCGTTACGCTGCGGGGTGCGTTGAACCTCTCGAGAAATTTAGATAGCAGTGAGGGTATCCCCAGATGCTAAATGGGTTCGGTTATCTGTTAGTGACACGTGTGCTTTGCACGCGGATCGTTGCGCAAGAAAGGCGGTGTTCTGCGCTTGCGAAATGATCCCTGTATACTTTAAGCTAAGTGTTAGATGGCAGAGTACGAAATAGCACGATGAATCCGAGTTCATTTTGTCTGATTTTAGAGAGGAAACAGAGTTCTCACTGCTCAGTTGAAAAACTTGCCTGTCTCTTGTCGCATCCTAAGAGGACTGGACAGTCAAAAACCTTTCCGCATTGCTATAAACATTATTTGGCGTGTGTTCCTTTAATTTGCCTCTAAAATCATTTCACATCACAATAACATAATATTGCATGCCCTCCAAGTTCATTTGACATCAATCACGCTAGCGTAGTTTGGCATCACGTATACAGAAGGACATTCAATCACATTTGACGAATACCGTATCCCTTGCCTATTAATGCGGATATGCGCGTCTCATGTGACTGCTTGATCTTCAAGTCATGCAAATGACAAGCGTGTCACCTCAATGATATTGTGACCTGCAAGACATGTTAGTCGTGCACTGGTACCCGGCCGTGCCATGCCAAGTAATCACTAACGGAGAAGCCTGCTTATGAGAAGGCAACCCTCCGTAGAATAAGGATTGGCTGGAGTTGCATATACGGGAGATGTTCTCATATCATAAACGGATGGTTGCCAATGTCTCTAAAGCGAAAAGTGTATAATCGCTCTATTCTCCCGGTATTAACCTATACTGCAGAAACGTAGAGGATACGAAACAACTTGAGACGAAGATAAGGAGCACGCAACGGGCTGTGGAACGGAAAATGATAGGTGTGCCGTTAAGAGACGGAAAGCGAGCGTAACGGATCAGAGAACAGACAGAAGTAGCTGATTAAAAGCAAAAGAAAGAAGCGCACCTGGGCGTGACATGTCACGCGAATGACAGATAACAGATGGACAGTGAGAACGAAAGAATAGATACCAAACGAGGGAAGAAGCAGCTGAGGAAGGTAACAAATTAGGTGGAGCGATGAAATTAGGAAATTCGCAGGCAAAAAGTGGAATCAACTCGCCCAAGACTGGACAAATTGGAAATCGTTGGGAGAGGCCTTCGTCTTGCAGTGGACATGAGATAGGCTCATGATGGACAACGCGATCTTGTTGACGATTTTTGGTATCACTTTTTTTTGACGGTCACTTTTTGAGCTGGACGTGGCATGTGAGGCTTTTTCGCCATTGTATATATGTGGTCGACGGTGCTCGTTTTTGGCATGAAGGTATCGGACATAGAGCGGCGATGCGCAGATTGATTTCTGAGGACATTTTACTGCTCTCTTTATAGAGCACTGTGGTAGCGGTGGAGCCGTTGTAGATGTCTGCTAATTATTCTTACGTAGTGCTCGTCTACGCCCTGATTCCGCAATGCGTGCATGACTGCTGAGGTATCAACCGAGTCAAATGCTTTCCCGTGATCTATGAATGCTATATATAGGGGCTGATTATACTCCGCGCATTTCTCGATCACGTGATTGATAGTGTGAATATGGTCTACTGTTGAATAGCCTTAATGAAACCCTGCTTGTTCGTTAGGTAGACTGAAATCCAAGGTGGCATGAATTCTTTTAGCGATTACTTTGGTAAACACCTTGTACACGACTGTCAGTAAGCTAATCGGCCTATAATTTTTCAAGTCCCTTGTGTCGCCTTTCTTATGAAAAAGGATGATGTGGACCGACCTGCCACCGCAGGTTGGTAGCGGCGCTGTCACCCTGGCTACGCGGCTAGCGTCCCTTTACATGCTCCTGCTCACCCTAGCCCGGCCGTGGTCAGAGTCATTGTGTATAGCATTGTCACTGACGAAGTGTTTTTTCAACTGCTTACACCTGGACCTACATTCACTTGAGTGGCTACTACACGACGTTTAAAACGCGCGAAGCGTCTTAGAGCCCTGGCTTGTATGAAGGAAATTTCTTAGCGCTGTGGGAAACATGCCGCATGAACCCGTTGGATATGCCAGGAACTGAAATTTCAATGCGAAGTAATTTGAGTGTCGTACGCTTCATCATCCTACTATTTCAACGAAACATGGCTGCCGTAAGCGGGAACCGAACCCACTACCTCGTGCCCATCAGCGGAATGCCACGGTCACCCGGACACAGTCCTTGTCATTGCAGCAAACAAGATGTGTTTTGGCAGATCGCCACTTGTCGAAGCAGTCCACGCGACACCGTGTTCATTACGTTAACGTGGTGGTGCCATATACCACGGTGAAAAAGGCTTTCCTTTGGCAAGATGCACATCGACCACACTTTCGCAAGAAGGCATATCTATTTTGCATAAGCTCACGTGACAGCCACGTGGCTCGTCGCCCACCAGGAAACAAAAAGCTCAAGAGCTCGCAGCGATAACAAGTGTTTTGGCTTGCGCTCCTGGAACAGACCGCGATGGGATCCGGCATAAAGCACGCGTGCAGCTCGTCTCGCTTGAACGCTTTGAACGACGGAAGCTGTGGACGTGATCGGCTACTTTGCGTGACGAGATATTGATCGGGGACTAAACGGCGGTCGTTGCGCCATGTGTATTTTGCGCACTTGTTTGACGACTTCTGTGGGCTCATCGGCTGCCGTCGGGGGCGTTAATTGCTGAAGGAGGGAAACTGGCCGAGAGTGTCACCAGAACCGCCGTCGATCTAGATGAAGATTCGCGTATAAGCTGCGGCCAAGAACCGATGCGCGTCGCAAATACCGAACGCCCCGTCCTCGGGAGACTTGCGCAATACTGTCCCTCTGATCCTCTGGACGGCCACTTTTGAATTGAATGATTTGCAGCCAGAGTGTTTATGTGTAAGTCTTGACGCATCCCTGCTAGCCAGGGCTGGTTAGAACTGGTTCGTAGTGAAGTCTGCACGTAACAAATGGAGGCACAGAAATGTACACCAGGGCCAAGCGCTTAAACGTTTCGTAGGTTGGAAGTTTGTGTATTTTGAACTTGTGTGCGGTTTACATGCTAGTTAAATGGTCTAACTCTCACTCACTTTACCCTACACTGCGGCGGAAATGCCGGTTGTTCGTGTTTGCGGAACATTCACTTCGTATTGTCTCCGGTAGGCACTATAGCTTCCCGAAAAGAGAGAAAGAGAGAGCTGCGGTATTTCTTTCCCAGCTCTTCGCAGTAGTCCCCTGCCTCTACTAGGCGCACACTTTAACATGTATTGCTTCAACATTTTTTATTAAAGCTAAAGCGTTGCGTGTGTTATCGGAGGTGTCGAAGGATGTGTAGACGGGGAACACACGCACATAGACACACACAAACGAAAGCAAACTCGCATCTCGTTCACTCGGCATGTATCAAAGAGAGAGAGAGAGAGAGATGATGGGCGGAAGGCAGGGAGGTTAACCGGAAGGAAAATTTCCAGTTTGCTACCCTGCACTGGGGAAGGGGCGAAGGGGTACAGAAAGGGATGGAAGAAAAGCACATAGAGAGAAAAAGAGAGATCGATTCAGGCATGTATCAAAATTGGCATGGAAGCTATAAGAATGTATGAATAACAAGACCGCCAGTCATCTCATCACTGACTTGACATGCTTTTCGTCTGCGTCACTATTAACGAAATAACACGTGTAGTGCATAGCCGTATTCGTTGGCTAGGGATATGCGGTTGTGATGCGCCACATGTGGTTCAACGTTAACCTTCACAACCTTTCCCAAGCACGTGAGAGCCACCAACGGCCGCGCAAGCGCTCATGGGAAATGTGTGTACGCCGCAGCAGCAGCCGATCGAGACGGGCAGCAGGGGCGTCGCGCTTTAGCTTTTCTGCGGCACTGTGCCAAAACTTCAGCCTCAAGCAAGATCTGTCAAGGTGGGACGTGTTGCTTGATAATTCAGTCATGAAAGTTTTGTTTGTTTACGTACGATGACTTCTTGCTTAGCATTCCATCCGTCTAGCGCCTACGCGTGCCAAGGTTGGTCCAGCTGAACGGTTCCCAAGCCTCAGTGTTTTTCGCGGATCTGCTTCGCGAATCAAGTTCCACCGACCCCGTGAACGAGCACATGGCTTAGATTTTTGGGCTTATAGTATACCCGAGATAGCATAGTCGGTATTTTGTAAAATCAGATGCATTAGTTAGGCTCGATGCGCGTCATTAGCTATCAATTTTTGTTGGGGTTGGATGCGGAGTGCGGGATTTTACAAACGAAGGTTACGCTTTCGCGTGTTAGCTCATGGTTGAGCCTGCTGTATGCGTAAAAATTTTGACGGCATTACTGCGTGGGTAGTGCAGATTCACTGTCACATCCCACGTAAACAGGCGTACCGAGTGGACTGGAACGAGTATTATGCAGCACGCGATCGACAGTTGCTCCCGGCTTTTAAAGTCCACGAATGGTCACATTTCGTGGTCGACATAGAGGTTTTCGCAAATAACGAAGCTGCGCGCCTTGCACGAACATGCGACTACACTTAAATGTTCGGGCAAGAATTTAGGAAAAATAAATTTGTTTTCCGTAACTTTTCGCATGTCTTAAACCTTGTGCAACCGTTTAAAACTATCTCGAACTGTCGGCTCAGCCGTTGTCAAGAGAGAGAGAGAGAAATAAGGAAGGGAAGGCGGGGATGTTAACCACTCAGGAGTCCGCTTTGCTACCCTACACTGGGGGATGGGAAAAGGGGAATAAAAACAAAGAGAAGGAGAGAGGGGGAATGCCTACAGGGCAGTCCTATATAATATCATAGGCGCTCGATAAGGCCAGGTGTTTTTAGAAAGCCCAAAAGCGCTTTCATTAGAAGTTGTCAAAAAACCTACTGATATATACTGGTACAGTTAATACTGGGTATTATTATAGCCGCAGCATGAAAACTGAAATTTAACGAAAGTGTTTTGTTTTCCTTGACCTGGTGTATTACATGAACCACATATTATTAGGTTCCATTTGATATGTTTTTGAATGTTACATTAGATGGAGCAACAACAGGAATGAGTGGACGAACCTTCTGTGTGTCTCGTGTAAAGGACATAGTAAAAAGCGGTTTTGTTATGGCACGAATGTATCTGAAGATGCAACTGTTATAGATACATGTGCCTAATACTCGTCAGAATTGTTTTCAGAAGGGAAATATAGCTTTCACACAGGCTTTAACTTTTGTAGGAATCTTTACTTATTCTGTCGACAGGCCACTCAGCATTCGAACATCTTGGGCGGTGGCAAAAATTTGGGCGGTGACGCGTTGCCAAAAAAAAAGAGGAAAAAGAAAAGAATGGAAGAAAGAAAAAGGCAAGAAATAGGCGTAACAAACACGATTAGGCGCCACACATATTGAATATCAAATCCGTTGAATGTTTCAAGAGTCTCAGGTAGAAAAGTTTCGCGGTTTTCCTTCTCTAGTATCGCTTTCACTAACACGTGACTTTTTTTTCGGTTTTCATTGTGAAATGGAGTTGTTTTCTTCGCAGTTTACGAAGCAATAGCTAATTAAGGTCAACTTCTTTCTCTCTGTGCCGCTGCTGGTAGTTTGATGGTCCGGCCTTCAGCCTTTGCGCTCCTTAGGCAATGGCTGAAGATTCCTACGAATTGTGTATTATTCCTGGATGCCATAATCGCAACACCTCACAGGTGCGAGAAAGCAAGGTTTCACAAAGGGCTTGATTGGCTACGTTTGTGTTCGCTGGAGCTGCTTTTGCCCACAGCTGTCGCCGAAACATCGAGCCGCGACAGCGATGAATTTGATTAGGTATTAGCGTTGACGTATCGGCTACGCAGTACTTCTGCAGGCGACTTACGCGGTAGCAGGTCTAAAGGCATGCCAAGGCGTTAGCATTCGAATGGGGAGAAAGACGCTCAAGAAAACGTCATCACTATTACCACCCTATAGCTATACGTGGAAATAGCTTCGCGTGGCCGAGATCCCAGGGACCGCTCGTGCAGCCGTGTACGTTAGTGTGGTCGCCGCATTGATCAACCTTGCCGTCAGAGCCCTGCAAGCGCCTACACTCCACCGGCATGTACGGAAAGGAATCCTACCCTCGTTGCTGGATCTTGCCCCCGCTCCCGAACGCACTGAGGTGCTGCTCAAGCATGGACGCCATCCCTTGCTCGGGCACTCCTCCTCCGCGAGGCGAAGGCTGGTGCCACACTCATCTGAAAGCGAAAGAACGTTCATACTCGTCCACTGCCGACGACTTGAACGTTTGTCAGGAAGACACGAGGTGCCTGACATATCGTCCGTGGACTAATGACGAGCTCGAACGGTGACCAAAGGCGAACCTTCACCAACTCGGCAAGAACACCAAGGACGAGACGTTCCTCCGCCTGCTGCTCGTGTCCTGCAAAGGGAATGAGTTCTTTGCCAAGTTTGACCACTCCATCCTCGACGCCCTCCTAGGAGAAACGGATATAACTGCACATAAGATTCTGCATTTTCCTAGGAATGCTTTGCCACCTCGAGAAGTTTTTCAGGACAAACATATTGCTCGAGAGAAGGCCGACAGAGTCCTTCCATACGACAAGGTACAATGCTGTCTGACACGCGCGTTGAGAGCTCCTATAAAGGCATCTCCTGGACGAATGACCACTTATATTTCGGAGGCATAGCAGATTACTTTTTCAAGTGTCTTGGCTTGACTCTTATGGGAACCCGTTGAAGAGCCGCAAGTTTAGCGACATGAGCGACAGCGTCGGTAGCGGGAAATTCTATGCATGCAAGGCTAGTCTTCCCGCTCGACCTTCACTACCATCGGCTATATGTTCGACCACCTGACGGAAGACAAGCAGCTCGTGTCCAGCAATAAGAGCGAGTGCACTAGAGAGTTTTCAAGTAGTAGAGATTTCAAGAGACCGACATCATCGACAGTCCCGAGGCGTCCCACTTTATTCAGGGAAATGTTTGCAGATTCGAGAGTTTTATCGTCCAGTAGCCGCCTTGCACTCCCTTCAAGTGACACGTTTACAGTCTTCTGCGAGGTACGCTATCTTTCGAGGCCTACGAACATCTCCGGGAACTCGTTCCATCCAAGATCCCTGAGTTGTGGTTCTGTAAAAAACATTGGGTATCACTTTTAAACGCTGCAAGTTGGGCCGTAGTATGGGTGGGAATTTTATAATTTTATACACGCACGACCATACTTTAAGCTGTGTCCCCAGTTCTCTTTGCTACATTTGAGGGAGAGGTAGAATGAGTAAAGCAGAGCCAAATGGAAATCCATATTTAAGTATAGGCGTTTGACGTTGACCTGTTGATCACGACGATGACCGCGAATATGAGGCTACTAATACTTCCGATGAATAGTACTATTCAAAAAATAAAAATAAACGGGGATTGCTAACCGTTGTAGCACTTGGATGCGAAAAGCTGCTGCAGATTTGGTAATTCATCATGCTATAAATTACGTTGCGGCTTTGTAAGACACATTTCAAGCAACAAAGGAAGGGGAATGGGTCGAAGGCTCGTCTGTTTGTTTGAAACTACCTAATTACGCCAATAGACAATATGAAGCCGAGTAAACCGTGAGGGAAATCATTGTAGTTTTTTTTTAACTATGGTATACTATGCATAGAATAAATGAAAACGAATTAAAGAGAACGAAAGAACACCTGTCTTCGGTGCGGACAGAATACTACGACCTTCGGACAGCATGTCCGATGTTTTACCAAGTGCGTTGAGAAAGTGGTCGTTCTCGCGTCCACGCTGCATCGGGCATTTATGTGTGTATAATCCTTCGAGTTTTAAACAGTGCCACTGGTAGCCACGGCGACGAGTGTCGCAATGAGAAAATACAGGTGTTTGCCTTCGTGACGACGTTCTGATAGAGGTGACTGATAAACGCCTCGTTATTACTTGGTTTTACGTGACCAGGTCCTGCGTGGAGCCTTTTGCTTCATGTAAGACCCGGTTTATTCCCGCATATTCCGGGCTTCTATATGCGTCCATGCGACGCAAATAATGCGCATGGTCATCGCTCCATGCGTGGTGCCACACGTGCCCAGGTACTGGAATTTTCTTTCTTATGTCGCTAGCTGCTAGCGGCATAGGCTGTAGCGAAGCGCTTGTCTTCAACTTGCGACTTGAAATGGTCTTGAAAAGCTTGGCAAAGAACTCGAGAGAAGGTTTGAAAGGAAATGAGGGAATTAAATGAAAACCTTGTGCGTCTCGTTCACTTCGCATGTACCAAAATTGATTGGCATGGAAGCTCGGGATTCAAGCAGACACTACATTTAGACGTAGCTTATGGTCTCAAAGGCTATAGCGCCGAAACGTCACTTGAAAGAACATTTTAGCCTGTCATATTTTGCTCGAGGTCACCGCTCGAGACGCTTCACCGCTGGATATGTTCAAGAGGTCACCTCAAGATGCTCAAGAGGTCAGCTCTCAAGACGCCTAAGGCTTGAACTTGACGTGGGAAGCGAGTTTTGCATTGGAAATGTGCATGCTTGGGTCTGGACAGGACTTTGTATTCAAAACTCCGAGTTCGCGCATCCTTGCTATCGGTGTGGCGTTATGCTGCTGCAGATACGTATTGTTTACTCCGCGAAGCGGGTATTGGGATTCGAGGCCGAGCATATAAGGCGCGGACACCTTTGTTTCTTTGACACCTCTTGGCGAGCACTCTATATCCGCACAACCGTGAGTGGACCTTTTACTGGCCAGACGAGTCGTGTGTATGCTATAGTGTGGGGCAGACGAGACAGCGAGGGAAACGCAGCAAGTGTGCCGATAAGCGCGTGAGAAGAGAAGAAGGTACTCGAGACCATGGAAGCCTCTTCGCACAACGGCAGACACCTGTGTGTACGTGTGTACGTTGCTTCGGCGCGCTGCTGACGTACTGCCCGAGGAGATAGATAACGCGGGAGGACCGTGGGCCCTGGTATGATAAGCAAGCGGTTACTACTATCCCAGCCGCCGGAAGGAGCACTCAATGGCGCGAGATTAAGACGTCGTCGGGGTTTACTTGGCTTCTCGGGGAGTAGCGCCCAGTTTCACTTAGCGCAGGTTCCTTGTAAACCGTGTACGGCAATGAAAAGGATAACGACGATTCCGTAGGATTTGCTCGCGTCCGTGTTGAACTTGGTGAGCAGTGAGACGGTGAAAGAACCATCGGCAGCTTTTGGGAGAGACATTCGTCTTAGAAGGTGAGTGGTTGTACAGAACATTGCTTCGCTCGTGAAACCGGTCACAGTGCCTTTTGTTCCTCGCAATGCAAGGTACTGAACGTAAGACAGCTGCTTAAACACGCGTTAAACAAGGAGTGCAGCTGGAGCAACTGTCTCGACAAGAATACTTGTCGTTGTCAGCTCCCTGGAAAAGTCGAGTACTCGTGAAGTCAAGTACTCTAGATGTATGTGTCGGAGCATTGGTTTCTGATCACTTCTTTACTTGTTTATTATTACCGGGCAATTCAGTGATCAATACAGAGAAAAGAGCTTTATCTCGATTCATATAATTCTGAAACTTAACATTGCGTGCCGAACATGCGACTTAGCTGACGAAGGTGCTCAATTTGAAGTCCTCACCTGGCGTAATGACACTAATGTAGCTATCCTTTGTGTAATTATAAGGAGGTGAACGCGCTGAGCGACTTGGGGAATCTCTGTCACTCCACACAGCTCAAGGAGAGAGAGGGAGAGGGAGAAAGATACGCGGAAATTGAGTACATATTTCTCACGATATAATCAGCAAAGAAATTTAGAGATGTGAATGTTGCTTTCTGGTGGCTGGTTCCTTTAACATCCAATTTTAGTCGCATTGGTAAAAGCTACTTGGGCGCTCTTGCTTATGTCCTGGGGACAGGAACTTTATATCTTTACGTAGCTCAGATAGTTCCGGAATTGCGCAATTACTTAACAACCGTGCCTTGCTGTATTTCATAATCTCTTCTCGGCCGCGCTGCACAAACACACAACGAGTCAGTCCTTATGTGCCAAGTGCTATGCTGCAGAAAGAGTCGTTGTTCCGTATTGCTATCACAAAAGAAAGAGCAAGGGCGGGAAAGACATCGCGGTCAACCAGTCGAGCGTCGGATTTGCTGCTTCGCACTGCGACGAAGGGAACAAAGGATATACCGAGGATACCAATGGGAGCCTATGTACTACGCGAGCAAATATACGCACAGCAGTACTACAGTGGTCGCCCAGGACGGTGTTTCTCAACAAACTCCTTTGGGTCGTAATAGGTTTCGGCGCCATTGACAGATGGGGCCGTGGTCGAAGAGCCTCGGCATCAGAAAATCTTCTGCAGGAATGTGACCTGCTTAGTGCAACCAGAAGGACTCTGGTGCAGCACGTAAAAAGCTGTCCTGGAGGCGTATCGAGGGCAAACGTGCAACAATCGTTTGCTAGTTTCTTGAGACAGACACATATATAGAACATTGATTCGCACATCAGTTCACTTTCATTCAGCTCTTTATTTGGCACAATAAGATATCGTACACAAGGGCAAAATGTACTTCAATTAAAGAGGAAAGAACACAGTGCCCGTACACGCCACAATAAGCCACGGGTTATCAGTGCGGCAACTCTACGGGAGAGGCCAGTTGCCACTTGGTCGTGTAATAAGTGGTTCAGCGGGCCTATGGACACGCTCCGAGAGCTATACAGAAAGATTGTGGCACATTTACTTGAAAGCAAGCGAACTTCTACTGCAGCTTCCGTATTCGCTATGCCAAGTTGACATCACAATTTAATCGCCGCCAGTGTATATTCACTGTCAGCTGGTCATTGTATATATTAATTTATGTATGTGTGTCGGTTTGTGCATGATC
Organism: Hyalomma asiaticum; assembly: GCA_013339685.2. Classification (NCBI taxonomy): domain Eukaryota; kingdom Metazoa; phylum Arthropoda; class Arachnida; order Ixodida; family Ixodidae; genus Hyalomma; species Hyalomma asiaticum. The sequence continues at coordinate 15,440 of JABSTT010003559.1, read as the reverse complement.
GGTGTGCAAGTAATTTCATCGCTTAGCCAAAGCCTGGAGTAGAACATGCTATGTCCCGAGGGTCGGGCATGCGCAGACGCCTCATCATGTTAGTGGATTTCAAGATTGCCTTGGGCATTGCGATGTGCAATAAATCTATAATACTGCAACAAATACAGTCGTTCAGTCGTTAACGATGCTTTTACATGCCAAAGCCATGATAGGATTATGTGGCAGGCCGTAGAGGTGGGCACCAGATTGAGTTTGACCACCTGGGGCTCCTTAAAGCTTTTTTTTTTTTTTTTTTGTCGCATTTCGCCTCCACCGAAATGCGGCTGGCGTGACCGGAAGTCGAACCTACGTCTTTGGGCTATAGCAATCCAACGCCCTAGTCGCTAAACTACCACGGCGAGTGGAAAGTGAAACCGACGTGAATTCAGCCCCGCATGACTGTATGGGAAGACCACAGTGCATAGTAATGTGCAGTTGACTATGATGGAGTAGGATCTTTCCTCTTACGGCCTTCTCTGCCTACGTCAACCAAAAGGGTTTGTTGTTGATGGTTACGATGCACCGGAAATAATTGCAGCTTGCCACTCAGAGGAGTTGGCCAAAAATCGAACAGCATATATTGTTGTTCGTTTTCTGATTCCTAATTTTTTCCTTCCTCGTAATAAACCGAGCTGACTGCGCGACGTGTCGTCGACGTTGCACTTTTTTTTTCTTTCTTTTCTGTGCACAACCGTAATGGGGCCGCCTCATCCCAGGGACCCATCATCAAACACCGCGCGCGGCCTTGGCTCAGAATCGGCGGCGTGACGCGTTTAACCGACGTTCCTTGCGCACGTGCCGAGGTGGCCGATTGACGGCTCGTGGCGCGACGGTTTGTTTCCCTGTGCGCTTTGCTGCGACGTAGGTTAGGTTTAGTTGCGTGCACTTCGATCTCAGTCGTAACTGCGGCCCAACGGAAGGCGCAGGGTTCCACTGAGATTGCAATGCTACGCTCTCTTGTGTAGCTGTGGGGGGAAATAGGTTGTCTTTCATCACCACGCGTCATCAGTGATCGCCAGGCGTGCGAGAAATTGACAGCCGAGGAATTATGTACCCTATTAACACTCTTCTTGAGAAGTGCGTTTTTTTCCCCCTTGTTTATTGCTTTATTGGGAGGAGACAACGTCTCTGGGATCAATGTAGACATATTCCATCATATTCGCGCCTGTGTTCTACGTGCCTTCGACAGTTAATTAGTGCAGGAATGCAAGAATGGAATTGGAAAGCCGGGTAGACGACATGATTAGGCAAAACAAAAACGGAGAATCAGCAGCTCTTTTTCTTGTCGAGAGAATTGGAGAAAGCCTTTCTTTCTTTCTTTCTTTCTTTCTTTCTTTCTTTCTTTCTTTCTTTCTTTCTTTCTTTCTTTCTTTCTTTCTTTCTTTCTTTCTTTCTTTCTTTCTTTCTTTCTTTCTTTCTTTCAAAGTTCTAAGCACGGTGGTAGAAAATCCGAGGCATTCGGATATGTGCAGATCTCTCAAGCTCAGGCGTGTGATCTAGTAGTTAAGACACTTGCAATGGGAAGGTGGAGACCCCCAATACCATCAAGAAGCCTTGTCCACAATGACGCATAAGCTTCTCCTCCCACTTCACAGAGTGCGCCAGGGGCTCCATTATTCCGGGAGCAACTGGTTTTGGAGTGACTATACGCCGACCACCACTGCCACACCGAGACGGGCTAAGCAAAACAAGCTTAGGTTGAAAAATTGAATGCGCGTAGATCATCATCCGGTAGCCACCCGGCAAGGTATATACTGTTGTCCTTTTATCTGGTGTTGTGATTCAGGTAAATAGAGAAAGAAAGAAAGAAAAAAGAGGCGAAGTTGTGTACAGGGTCGTCCACTCTTAGGGTGAACACGGCGCAGCGTGGCTGCCTTCTTTAGAACGCCAGCGCTCGCGATGGGACTGCGCATCGACGCTAATCTAGTGCAGGCATAGAGGGGCTTGGATCACTCTGTGCGCCTGCACATTATTAGCTTCGATGTGTGCCCACGTCGCAAGCACTCGCGTTCCAAAAAGGAAGCCACGTTGCGTCGTGTTCACCCTAAGAGTGGACGACCCTGTACGTAAGGCAATGTCGGGCCCGGTTGGCTACCCTGCAGTGGCGGAGGATAAAGCCTACATAGATCACAAAGCAAGGAAAGGTAGAGGAACTTTGGGATCGCATTGCACCAACCACCAGGCAACAAAAGCCCCGCCAGGCTATACTGGAAAAATGACGGGAGATTACCACAGTTTCTAGACTGCGCCCAATCACGCAAAATATCATTAATGACGCGATTGCAGTATAAGTCAAATATAACAGAAAACAAATAGAGATGTTTGCTTCACAAATTAAGCGTAAACATAATGGTCAAACTGTTGTTTTCCGTCCGGTATTAGGTTATGACTCATAATCATCGTCGTAATTGTGCTTACCGCTGTCAGGCAAGATTAGAGATGTGAGAAAAGAGTGTTCTGCGTGGCATCCTTCGTGACTGAGCTTTTTCTTCTCTTCGTACCCTTGCGCCAGTAACATGATTATAGCACCTCGGCATGTCTTTAGTTTTCGACATCTCTCCTCAAGCCAGCCATTATGTGATATCTCCAGGCTTGATCTTGTCTTTTCTTTTCCTCCCGTTCTCCCATCCCCCAGTATAGGGTAGCCAACCGGACTCCTGACTGGTTAACATCCCCGCCTTTATTTCTCTCTCTCTCTCTCTCTCTCTCTCTCTCTCTCTCTCTCTCTCTCTCTCTCTCTCTCTCTCTCTCTCTCTCTCCAGTTTTGCTGCTCTTTCCGCTAGCACTGCTTATGCTACCTGAGTAATTAATCCGAAGATATTAATTAAACGGGATTATTATGCTATGTAGATACCCATTAGGGGGATTAGCGAAGCGAATGCGAACTATTGTTTTGTATTCTTTTCGTAACGGTGCTCCCCAAGATGACTGCAAGTTCCCTTTTGTAGATCACATGTCCATGTCAGGGCAAAACAAATATTTATTTTGGTCACAATAGGAGATAAGATCGTGTGGTGGGTCTCCTGATATGTAGAAGTGAAATAGATATTTCTATTAGTACATTGGTCCGGCAAGCCACCGAGTGTGTGTAGGACGGTGATCAACTGTATGCAATCAGGGAGTCATTTCAATATATAATTTGAAGCTCTTGATATGCTTGCTGTGATTAGCAGCGAGAATTTCCCAGCTTTCCTTTTTTTACTTTAATTTACCGCAGACCTATGATGTGGACTTCGACGAATGCTGAAAGGACGACATGAAAAAAATAAAGGGGAGGGGGGGGGGGAGGGACAGATTGTTTGTCAACTTATTTGAGGGCAATTCATATCTCTCAAACCATAACGTGCCCGTGCTATACGCATAAACATTCACGTCTGGAATGATTAGAGTGCGAAAAAAAAGGAAGCGACGGGTACTCGTATAACTTAGTTCTAGCACGACACACCTGGCAACTACTGAATGCCGTAGCATATTTCTTCTTTTTTTTTCTTTTTTTGTGAAAGCATACGCACAATATGCCACCTGTTCACATTTATACAACCTCTTTCAGGTTTTCCGCTGATACGGAATGTTTAAGCGTTTGTTATTCTGTTCTCCTTCAACGAAGCACAAAATCTATCGATATTTCTAAAGCACGAAATGAAAATGATGTGTCCTTGTCAATAAATTTGCTTAATGGACAAGGCGCCAAGACGACTGCAAATAAGTATAGTAAGACGCCGAGGCTCCGTAGCGGCTGACGTGCTGCTCCGCAAGCTCGGTGTTCAATTCCGTGCCGCGGCGCCCTTATTTCCATGGAGGGTACAATGAAGAAAAAAGAAAAGAAAAACGAAAACAAAAAAGCAAAACAAAAACGCCACGTGTACTTCATTTCATTTGTTTATTCTTCCTCCATTTCATGTATTTGGGAATTTCGCAATGACCACGAAGGTTACAGAGGGTGACTATTAGTCCCCTGAATTGACCCCACTCTTTCTGTGGCAAACTAAGATCTATGCGGTCACTAAGGACCTCGTGGTGGTCAAAGTAATCCGGAGTTTTGTATTGTGGCGTGAGTGGTAATTACGCAATCCTTGTTTTAAAAATTTAGAACTTGACAGAGAAAAAAAGCAAACAAACAAGCAAATAAACAATAACTCCAGACCTCCGCAGAGGACGTATACAGTTCCAGCGTAAGCTAGATATTGCAGCGTGCTCTCTCATTCATTAATTTGTTTGTTTGTTTCTTTCTTTCTTTCTTTCTTTCTTTCTTTCTTCCTTTCTTTCTTTCTTTCTTTCTTTCTTTCTTTCTTTCTTTCTTTCTTTTCTATAACCGCTATCATGTAGCAGTGTGGGCAGTAGGGCAAAGGCAAGAGCCTTTCCCGTCCGTGCCACAACTCTGCTGTTAACTTCAAACGACATTCAACAGGTATCAAATTCTACCTTAAACAGCTCAGCTGTTACTAAATAATGCACGTGTTTACGCTATATTTCGAATAGCGAAACCTGTTGATCTCTATGACGTTCGCGCTCAAAAGCCTAAAGGCCAGCTGCCTTGAAGTTCTCAATTTCTCATGCTCAGAGTGCTAGACGTAGCGTCGCTAATGAGAGAGTGCAGTTTCGCTCTGTTTAACACGGACCTGGGCCCGTATCCGCAAAAGCAACTTACGATAAAAATCTTGTATTAGAGAATTTCAGCCCATCCTGATGCTGGACGTATCATGAGACAAGCCGTCCAGCCAATGGCAAAAACCACTTACGAAAGAGAAGTTTTGCGAATTCGGCTCCTGACCTTTTATTTTGAGGCGTTTCATCGCAAGTGGTGTGCATGCGACGGCTTGGTGTGACAATCCACAGAGCGTAGCTGCGACCAGTCGACAACGTAAACAAAATCTCTCACAATAGCGTTGCGGTTATGGCACTCGGCTGCTGATCCGAAGGTCGAGGGATCGAATGCCGGCCTCGGCGGCTGCATTTCGGGGGAGGCGAAATGTTGACGCCCGTGTGCTGTGCGATGTCAGCACGCGTTAAAGAACCCCAGGTAGTCGAAATTTCCGGAGACCTCCACTACGGCGTCTCTCATAATCAGAGCTGGTTTTGGGACGTTAAACCCCAGAAATCAATCAATCTGACAATAGCGTTATGGTGTGTAAATGAGTACTAACGAAACCGAAACGGTGCGCACGGTAAATGTATTTATCGAGCTGTCCTATCTCTCCTTGGCAGCCTGCCCATTTCATCTGATCGTCGGAGTCCGCGTGATATATGATGTTGTTATTTGCATTCGTGGCTATAATAGTTATGCCCACGAATTCTCCGAGGCGATCCGAATGCCTCTGCGTGTGCTTGCGCGGCGGTAATTTATGCCCCTTCGAAGCCGCATAGTAGCTTGATATGTGGGACGCCATTGTGTAAAGCGGCGAAGACTAATAAGAGCATGTCGTTGTTCTTGTTCTTGTTCACCTGACAATGTATGGCATGTTACTGTGATTTTTTTCCTTCGTTTTCTTTTTACGTTACGCATAAAACGTTGTCATGTGTTTCCGCATATCGTATTTGTTCTATTCACAAGTACTCCCACTCCTGCCATTGCCCTAATAGTCTGCAATATGTACAGATAAGTAAAAATAAAATAAGCCACACTACAGCTAAGCATTCGACCGTCACAGTCAAGTCGAAACTATTACTTCGTTCTGAGAAAGGCACAGCGAGGTAGCAATGTAAGCTACCACGATCAAGGGTCGTTGTTCGCGCATTTGTGTACACTTCCACTTTTGTGCTGACTAGACAAACGGAGACACCGCAATGAAATTCCATTTTATAGAGTCCCAAAGATGCGAAAAAGACACAGCTTTTAATATTTCCATCAGTTTCTGCAATACCATCTAATAATTCATCATCACCTAAGCATCGCGCCTTATATATTCTACGGGCTGTTTTAAACGAAGCATTTCTCTTCATAATCAAAAGAAGAGGCGTGCAGGACACGGACACAAGGAGAGCAGTGAACAACACGAACAGTTGTTCACTGCTCTCCTTGTGTCCGTGTCCTGCACGCCTCTTCTTTTGATTATGGACTGTTACGAACTCGCTCAACTTTCTGTCCTTTTGAGCTGCATTTCTCTTCTTGCCTGGTTCTACTCCTTCTCTAACTTAGCGGTTTTCTTTAGCACGTATTGAGTAGTAAGAACTTTTCTGTCGTTTTCTTTTTTATTTTTATATACGAAGCAGCTCATGGCGGAGTTCAATCCGGTAGTGGTGGTGTGCGGCGTGACCACCCTTACTGCGCATGCGCAAACCCGCTCCACACACATCCTCTCCACTCCCCCTCTCTACGTCACCCTCTTCACACACCTCCTCTCCGAACGGCGCGCCTTGTCTATGGAAACGCTCTTTCTTCGATGAACGCTTTACCAGCTCGCAAGGAACGAGAACGCGCTCTCGCCCGCCTAGTCAAACCGATGCAAACGCGGTGTGCACCCCCCGTGCTGCTATTAGCGGGAGATGGTGTAATTTTTTATCTTGCTTCTACTGATTGCAATTTTCCCGGTATCCACACCCACTCCGGCATTACTTCGGGAGGGTTGTGGTGCGCGCAAATAAATAAGTGTTCACGCGTGCCGACACCCGCATCGACTTCGCAGTGCTGCGGCGAACTGTGTCACTGCTGCTGCGGGCCGGCCGATATGCACATCATACGCTGCACGCACCAGTGCCTGGAACGTCCCGCGTATCGCATTGCATGACGCTCCTCGTTCCGTGATCCGGTTTCACGCACGATTGGACGCGGATGCGATCGGGCGAGCAGCTCGCACTGGTAGCCGGCATCATCGCCGCAACAAAGCCTGCATGGCGTAGTACATCTGTGCGGGAGACGACATAATATCGGCCCCGGTGGGTGCGTCTCATGTCACTGAGCCGAGCGTGCCAATTCGCGAGGCGGTAGGCGATCTCGTAACGTCAGCCACGACCTAAGACAGTAGTGATGCCAACTTTAAGGGGAAGTAGGTTTTATTGCGCACTTAGGTTTGTTCATGAAATCGAAAGCAACAACTGCCACAACGGCGACGACACGACAACAGTGACAACAACAGGGATAATCAAAACGACAAGAAAAAACACGACAGCAAGAAAACAATAACAAGGATAACCACAGCAGCGACAACAACAACTACAAGGATAGCCAAAATAAGGAGAACCACAACAACCATAGCAAGGACAACCGGAATAACCACAACGACGACGACAACAAACATAGCCCACACGCAAGAAAATCGAATTTTTCAATGTAAAATCCGTCAGAAAAACAGTAAACTGCCAGTTAAGTGCAAGCTACACGCATGTTCTCTCGGAGTGTTATTTGAAAGTACAAGAAAATATCATTCGCTTTCGAGGACACTGAAATACGAACTTTTCGCACTAAGTGCAGCGGTATGCTTCGGGTCATGATCTAGGAGATTGTTTGCACTTCAGCCCATGCCTATTCCGCGGTTAATTTTCTTTGCATTGGAAGGCTCCTCCACTGGTAACAGACCTATACATGCATATCACCGTGCAGCCTTGACGGTCTACTTGCTATTACAAAATTTCATTAATATTGCTGTCACTCAACCTCAGTTCACTAATGCTTTCGCATACACCGACAAGAACGTGAGCTGACTGTGCTTGAAATTTCGCACGAGAAATTTGTGTCGCGTTTGCAGCCATTGCTTCCGCGTTCGCCGCAGCATGACATCGCGTTTACTAAACGCCGGCTGGTACACGTATGTAGTCTCTGCCAAATTAGCTCTGTGAAATCCAGCGAGCTGAGGATGACTCATGATTGTGAAAATTGTTGTTCACCCGCTTCCAGCTACAACTGAAATAAATGCTACAGACAATCTAAACCGATTTCTTTTTTCAGGAGGTATGCCTCCTGCTCAAAATTTGTGCGGGTCCGGCGATTTTCTGGCGAATCCTCGTCGCGCAGAGCACCAAAAAAAGTTACTGGCGCACAGTGACCTCTCATACCAAAGGGCAAACGCTGCTCGGCACACGCAATATGCACTGAAGTTTCGTAACGTGTCTGGCTGCCTGCATTAACTAAATTGCGGCGTCATAACGGAACCAGCACGTTCGAAAATTGCGCAATGTCGTGGTGGCGATGTTACGCCACCTCGACATTGTGTAACCATGCCACCTCGCAGCACGCTACGCTGCTAGCTAATGCCATACCGCAGGCGTATAGAACGTGGTCGCGCGGGCCTTCTTGTGCGTCAGCAGTGTTGCGAGAGCACTGTCACATTTGTTGTCCTTGAAGCAGGTATGGGGTATCTTGGAGGAAGGTGCACTGCCCAACCCATAGTCGACTGGAGAGGACAGCGCGGAAATGGCACACAGACACAGAAAACAACGGCACACTGGACATTTCTGCGCTATTTCGCGCTGTATTCTCAAGCTAACCACGAACCAAATGGCAAAGCTCAAAACCCTGCCTGTCACCCATAACTAGCGTCTGTTTGAACGCTTCCTGGCCGCTTACTTCTGATACGGGCACTGGGCAACACGTCCTATGCTAGGTGGTTTATTACCTGTCTTTTCCTACTCGTTTCAGTGGTAGTTGTTCGGCAATTCTTATGAGCTGATGGGGTTTGGTTGAGGTTGGTGCTAAGTGTACGTGAGTATCAAAGCGAATTACAAGTATTTAGGCAAATACAGAATGACTGTGGATGAAGGTGGAGTTACTTTGCTACAAACAAAGGTATTCAGCCTTCGTTCTGCTTGTGCTAGCCAAACTTACTGTCGTTTTTGAAACTGCCGTGTTGAGCACGACGTATAGAGCAGGAGCAACAGAGGTCAATTGAAAAAAGAACATTCGTGGCGCAGGATAGATAGATAGATAGATAGATAATAGATAGATAGATAGATAGATAGATAGATAGATAGATAGATAGATAGATAGATGAGATAGATAAGATAGATAGATAGATAGATAGATAGATAGATAGATAGATAGATGAGAACCAAAATGCGGCACCCATGCCTAATTTCCCAGTATTTTGTTTTCGTTTGTGTGCCACGCAAAGAACATCTTCGTCGTAAAACAAAAATATTCTGAAAATTTTCTTGTGCGATATGCCTATACACAGCTTAAACGACGCAGAGTGTTTTTCGCAGACCATTTCTAAGAGACCGTGCTTTACACTGGCCGTTCCTGAACGCAGGTGAACTGTTTCTTTTTTTTTCTCATTTTACAAGCAACTTTGCTGCGAAGTCGAGTGGTTTCATCAACTTTACTCGCTGACTGAAATACAACCTACACTTCGCTGGACTGAAATCGAAGTTGGAATGCGCAACGTAAAAATCATCGAACATCACGCGGCGCACACTGCTGTGCGCGTAATTCGCACGGCGAGACCACCGCTTGCGACAAAAATCTATATGATCTCGCCATCAAATGCAGTAAACCATTTAACAAAAGTGACGCTACCTGATCAGGTGCGCTATCCTGAGCGGTCGCTGTTTCGTCGACTTGACAGCAAGTAGTGGCTATCGACATGGCCTATTTTATTATTATTTATTTATTTATTTATTTATTTATTTATTTATATTACACGGAGGCGCTCTGACGCGCGAATAGCCCGCCGTCAAAGCGTGAACAACGTCACTTTCCCATGATTCTGTTTTGCTGTTTCTCCAGTAAGCTCGCTTTGTGACTCCAGCGATATCATGTATTGTTTCGTGTCCTTACGTTTGTCGAATATGTTAAAGACGGGCTTAAGAATGCCCTAACCATTTAACACTTAACCATTTAACCATACAGCCACTGACATTGAGCCCTCAAGTGTCTCTTCATGTATCTGTGCACACTTCGGCCTTTAGTTCATCGTTGAGCGCAAAATAGTGGGCCAAGGTTTTTGCGAGACATTCGTATGACTTCAATATGACGACCGTCGCCTCCCACGTTTCACTTTAGGAGGTTGCGGTGATTGGCCATGATCTGGCAGGGCAGCGAAGGGTGTGCCCCAGCGCTGAAACTTATCTTGCTGTCATTTATTGCAGGAGGAACTATGGCGTAGTCCAGACAGCGCCACAAGCGCCACGCTTACCCTTCGGTGAGTACCTGCTTTTCAGTTCATTCCTTTGCGCAGAAGTTCCTCTGTGGGCAAGTTGGTTCGCGTACATGATGGCATGGCAAAGCAGACGACGGGACTGAGCATAAACTGGACGTAGCACCGACTATTAAATGCTCTTTATTGCAAGGGCAGAGCAAGAGAGAAAAAAAAAGTACGAAGAATAGAACGCATAGACGCTGCTAGGCGACCGGGCTAGCTACCAAGAGAAACAATTTTCGTAATGGTCAAAAGGTTCTACGTTAACATTGAAAAGAAGCTTTTGTTATACGAAACAGTCAAGTGGCCAAAAGCAATACCATAACTAAGATGTCGGTAAGGAAATGGCTCAAGAAACAACAACAATAACAACAACAAAAGAGAACGAAAATAAAACGACGACCACGAGAAATAGATGTTGTCATCTGTTTGCAAACCTTCATCGTAAGGAAGGAGGTCTTAGCAGCATCAGTCATCCAATGGAAGACAAGTTGTCTCAAATCGTGGCTTTCCCACTTCTGTTTAGAGCAATCGTGGGTGACTGTATCCTTGAAAAGTACCGTCCAACGTGAGAATAGAAATGCGCTTGCTGTTTATTTTTTTCTGGCCTTTCTGACTTTATAATTCCTTCCCATACTTTTCCATACAGTGTCAGAAGTCGCGTATGGGTTAGAATTAAACACCATGTTTTATTTTTCGTTTCCTTGATCCTCTGACTATGTTTCTTTCACCCATGTAATTTAGAGACCCTTCCGGCAATTCGCTCGTCCCGCCTTTATCTACGTGCCAGAACAATTCTTCAACTGGACCTATTTAAACCCCTATCGCTATGTTTGTACTAGGGTCTGGGCCATGAGCTATGTATAGTTGCTATGGGCCATGAGCCATGTAAGCGCGCTGGACACAGACAACGAAAACAAAAGGGGCATGCTTTACCGATCGTAAGCCTTCTTGCACCCTTTCTTGCACCTCGCTTGTGTCCTCAGAACTTGTCTGTCATGTAATCAAAGAAGTTAAATGTAAAATATTTTTCGAACGAAGGGCAGGGCAGAACAGGTGAAGCTCCAAGTTCCAAATGATATTTTCATTACAAATAGGAACATGTACATATACATGCTACTTGCTCGAATACATACAATCACATGCACTCAACGGATTAGGCCTATATCACGAGCGTGTGCACGTTCTTTGTTCGAAACCTACGGTGCGCTTAAGAATTCATTGAGTGTGGAGTAACAACTGGCCCGAACCCAAACTTAGTTATGAAATATAACGAATGCCTGCTCAACGAGCGTTTATAAGCACCGTCCTTTTGACTCTAATCACTCCATCACAGAGGGTCTGTGCGTCGACAGCCATGCACAGAGGATCGACGATGTCACGTCACAAGTGGCCGCGGGTCATCGTGGCCGCCTGGCTCGTCCACCTCGTGTCGGCCGAAATAGGTGCAGTATCACGTGGCGACGGAAACGGACTGACGTCGTCCTCGTCCGGAGCGGACGACGTTGGTAACAATTCGGCGGACGGTGCGTCCATTCTGGTCCCGGCGGTAGCAAGCGCAAGCTGCTGCTCTCTAGTCAAGTGTTCACCTTCCTCAAGGAGACATCTTTTCTTCGCGTCGAGCCAATTTTCTGGCCTCTGCAGCAGACCAGGGAGATCACCTTCTCGTTCAAGTGAGTTTTTGATTGATTGATTGATTGATTAATTGATTGATTGTGGTTTCATTAGGAAAGGACGCTAGTTTCTGCAGCCCATGTAGGGAGCACGGCTGAGTGTCCGTGGGGGTGAGGGAAAGGGAGTGAAAGAGATAGAGAGGAGGGAAAGGCCGTAGTGGAGGGCTCCGGGGTTCTTTAACGTGCACTGACAATGCACAGTACACGGGCCTCTGGCATTGAAGTGAGTTTTTCGCAGTTATTACGGAGCTTTGCAACAGGGTCCCCAGTGAAACAGCGCCGGGACCTCTGCGTATGCGCGAGACGCGAGCTGCGTTTGGGTTTTACGCTGGGCAAGCTGCTTCTGGAATTTGGCCCGAGCTCCAGAGGTTGCCCCGGAGACTTAGCGTAAACAAATATGGCGGCGTCCATCGAAGTTACGGCTCTCGCCTAGTACCACGCTGTCCTTATTTCCGAATAACTGATGATTTTATCAGTCAATAAATGGCGGAGTAGGCTATCGCATTCTTCCATGTCACGCGTACAGTTAAGTTTAGCGGTAAGATAGCTCGCGTCTTAAGTGTGGTTTGTCGAATGGAGGGCTCATACGCTTAACGGCGACCCTGAGTTGGATTGCTCGGGCTCATTATGGTAAATTATTTAGACTCGCAGAACTGATGGGAATTACAAGCAAATCAAGTGCCACTACACACTTGAATATGTTTGCGAAAACTCGCACATCTTACGTGACCACTGCTAGCACACCCAACCCAGACTTTTGGGGGTCCTATTGGAAAACTCCTTACAATGCATGTTCAGCTGTAGTGACCGAATGAACTAAAAAGGTTAGGTGATGTGATGATGTAAGAAAAATTTCAAGCATACAGTTGAGTCGTAGTTTAGATGGCAGCGCAGACGACACGGTAAACTTTTACAGGGTAAAATCTCGGAACAAGAGTCAACAAAGGGAACGCACGCGAGCGCTGACCGGCTACATGAGTTGATTATGATGCAGGAACACAAAAAAATTGTGGGACCCTTAAGCTTGGCCTTAAGAGTTGAACGCGATATCATTACTTGGTCCTATTTTCATGGCGCGCTCTCCCGCTTGCCATGCTCTTCAGTCGCCTATCCACGTAACTGTCACGACAAAACTTGGCAGAAAGTGCGAATTACTTTCGTTACTGTGTGACCTCCCCCGTTGTCTTGTGCCATTTGCCCTAGATGTGCCATCAAATCTAGCCTATGATGGTGGCACAATTATAATTGAAACTTGAGCTTGTTGGTAATGGTTCAGATAAGGTTAGGAGCATGAGCTAACGCAAACTGTAGTGTTCCTTGTGATAGTCTAGGCTTCGAAGATTTCGCGTGCATGAGCGTCCTTCTAGCGCTTGAGAACCGCGTACCGCTCAAAGCCAAACCCACGAGTATGGCACGCGTTGAGTACCTGCTGCGCAAGGCAAGCATTGCCGGTACTGCAACGGCCAGATTTAAGCGGTCACGTGAGTATTTGTGCTGAAACACTCCACTGGGGTTGGTTTACGGTAACGGCGAATCACACCAACACTATCTCTTACCATGCAGCCCGCTTCTGTCGATTGATTGCTATATTACTCTACGTTGTGTTCAGCTGCGACTTTCGTCAAAGCTATAAAGTGAACAAGCACTACTGTGAACCGTTGACTCTTCACCATCTTCCTCCCGCAGAACGCAAAAGCCGCACGGGCTGCTCCTCTACCACCTGCTTGAGGAATCGTCCGATATGGACAGTGTGCCAAACTACGAGCTCTACGTCATGCTCGAAAATGGCAGGCTCAAAATCATACACATCCTGAACACGGAGGGCAACGAGATCTTCTACGTCGGCAAAGGTAAGTTTGGGAGCAACTATGGTTTAATAAAACTACATCCGATGTCTTCGCTGCAGACAGAATTCTTATTGGTAGAGTTCTTGACCTAATGCTCAATGGACACTTGTGGTCATGGTAGCGGCGATAGCCTTACCTAAAGCCACAGGTCTACACGAACGACTTTAGAGTCATCCTATTGTCTCGTCATCATTCATTGCTCTTTTTCTTCCCTGTTACTATCCCGACAAAACCATAGCTGTGGCGGGCTCTGTGCCTTTCGAGTATGGAGTGTTTATTGCTCTCTTTTACCGTAGCGTTTCGCGGTAATACTGCTCGCCTCGCTAGCGATGACTGCCCTAAAACCGATAGCAGGCTTTGGAGCGCGGTGTACCGTTATCCTTGCACTACTTTCTTGCCGTGATCGCAGGCCTCAGCCGAGACAGGTGGCACACAGTGACGTTGCGCGTGACGCCCTCTGAGGGCGAGATGCGAGTGCGCGTGGACCACGAGGATCTGAACATCAAGCTGTCGTCCCTGGTACACCGAGGAGGATACGACATCGGATCCGAGTCCACATCTTCGTACCTCTACTTCGGCTGTGAGTACACCGTGAGCAGAAATATTATGCGATAGTAGTGTTCCTGGATCGAACCTGTTTTGCAGTTCGGCTGGCTTGTCATTACAGAAAGGACATACGGTGAACGCTGGACATGAACATGGATGCGCTTGCAAAATTTGCTTGCTACTTCGAAGTTACGTTCTGTGCTTCATACATTTAGGCTGACTTAAAGCGAAGGTCAATGGCGAGATTTAGGGGCATACACCGTTGCGGTTCTTATGCACCAAAAGGTCATGTGCATGCAAGGAATGTCGCTATCGCTACTCGATGCTATATTTGTGTTTGGCATACTAAATTTATGAATACTGGGTTGTGATGGTCCTTTAGTAATGACTGTGGGAAATGGCCGTTCGGCATTGAAAAAGTCAACGGCTCGATTTCGTTCGCTTCTGGCTCTGTTTGATTCGTATTCCATTCGGTATGAAAAAAAAATTCACAGCATATCCACGGAGTGAATGACGATGAGTGGGCGAAGCTCCGGAGGTTCATCGTAGATCGTGCCGAGTTTTGGATTAATTTAGTTCACGCGCACGCTACGAATCCTTATGGTTCAACTACGCACAAGTGAAATCTCCCACCGGCACTTCATTGCAAGTCAAGATCCAGTGCCTATATATATATATATATATATATATATATATATATATATATATATATAATATATATATATATATATATAATATATATATATATATATATATGGGTGGCCGGTGAACGGTTCTCCTGCGCGAGCAGTCGGTATTTTTAGATAAGAAACTCGCTAGAAGACGCTGCCTGCGTCAAGCTTGTGTCTCGCGGGTGAGGGCGCGTTCTCCTTCTTTGAGAGCTGGTAGCGCGTTCATCGAAGAAAGAGCGTTTCCATAGTCAACGCGCGCCTTTCTCTCTCTCTGTCTCTCTCTCTCTCACAAGACAGCAGATGGAAGAGTGAGAGAGCTCGCGCGCCTCCTACACGCGCCCTCCTAGTAGGGCGTTCCTAGTAGGTAACGCGCTACTACAACGGACGGACAGAGCCAAACCTTAAGGAGCTTCCCCTAAAATCACTACGCACACCCCAGCTAAGGTTGCCTGTTGTTGGCTAAGTATAGGTCAGTGTCGGCTAGGGTTTCTGTGCATTGACAAGCGTTAACTGTTAATATTCTGCTGTGGTGACTGCAGCCTTTCCTTCATTCAATCTCACTTTAGTGGCTGGTCATGAAAGAAGGTGATGCCTGCAGACATC
>JABSTT010003558.1:0-26557 GCA_013339685.2 Hyalomma asiaticum | reverse complement strand
TATATGGACAGTTTTGATAGAATGAGAGCTTCTCTTGAATAGTTTGTAATGGCATGCTTTGGCATTTCAGGTGTCTCCTAAGAACGGTCTAGTATCGAAGCAGCCATTGCTAAAGTTCTGGGTTTTTGCATGGGATGTCATACTGACCTTACGTGGACACACTGTTCTTATTTTGCACTGTTCTTATTTTTCTTATCCGTGTATGGGAAGCGATGCGCAGGTAACCTCCGTCGAAGTCAATGTGAGTATGCTTCACAGCCCACAGTGTTAAATTGTAGAACTTTATGAAGAATAACTCACAATGACATCAAGTTCTAGCGGTTCTGATATGACAGACAGCTTTCCACATTCCTTGATTTCGTAAGGGCTTAGGTATCACGTGGCGGCCTTAATTCGCAGGTGATCGAAGGGGCAGCGCGACAGAATAGCACATGTGGCAAAAATATTTCGGGTGTTGTGCAACGTTTTAAAGAGTATTATATATGGGAAAACATTATTATCCCATGCGTTTGGTATCAAGAGCTACGGCAGATTTAGCGGACTACGAACGCGCTAAAGTAGTGACTGCCTTCTCCGCGACTAAGGAAACTTTCTACTTTACTTTATTATCGTCCCTTTTTCGTACTGACATTAACGGAGAAACATTAGTATGAAGAAGGCCAGCAATATTTTTATGCGCCTAATCAAGACAAGAAGCGTGTCTTACTGTATTCGTTTATCCTTATACGTTGCCTCGGACGTCCTATGACAATAGTATTTCGATCGACAGGGTAACGGTGAGCGTACTCGTAACGTGTGCCAGATTTGCGCATTCACGGCCAACCGACCACGACAGAACATGCGCAGTGTATCGCTTGCCTTGATCCTACACGCACCTCCGCGCCAATCTTGTCTTCAGACATAGACGATCTGATGTACCTTGCGCTTTGGAGGCTTTAGGCTCCAGTTTTATCTGGATACGAAGCGTCGGATACATTTTGCGGACTGAGGAAGTTCACGATAATGCTTCGGCGCATATTACCGTTTCATACATGAAGATGAGCCCCGTATTTAAACGAGTCTCCGCTTGGTACCTGGCGTTTCATTAAGAGCTTAGGTCACCTTTTAGATGAGCGTACCACAAGGATACTTTGATAGCTAAGTGGCAAGACGAGGAGCCACGCACGGCCTCGAGTAATGTTCTATAGTAGAGGCGACGCGAATTAAGTTTTCTTCAGCATTACGCCATTATCGACGTGTGGGATGCTGAAAAAAAAAGTGTCCAGATGAACCGGTACCTTCAACGGAATTCCGGTTTCTTATGGAATGTGCTTTTGTATTTAACGGCGTGTCCTGTTACCCCGGTCATTTGTAAGTGGTGAATAAAAGGAAATGCTATGAAACTGACTTTCCCCTCGTCTTTTTATTTTTTCTGCACAGAACCTCCCACTACCATGCGCGGCACGGCAGAGAGAGAGAGAGAGAGGGAGAAAAGAAGCGGGAAAATCCACGCTGAACATGAACGAAAATGTGAAGGAAGTCCACGGGATACGACGTTGCCCACTTTCGGGCAGCCCACTGTCACGAGGCTTACAAGAACAGATTGTTGATCTAATTGGTCTTGCATAACTAAGTTAAAGTTTAGCGCGAGACATAAGACACAAGAGAGAGAGACGAATCAAGTACTTGTCCTTCTCTATACTTTGAGTGCTTCTGTCTTTCATTTTGCGCTAAACGTTTCGCTTAGCCATGCTTACAAATTTGGGCCATTGACTGTTCTTCGACCTGTTGGTACTCCAAAGTGCGCTGAGAATCTTGAAAAGGACTACGGGCCAAACTGACCTTGCTCCAGGGAGTGTAAAACGAGGTAAGATGTCCACATAGCGAGTGACAACTAAACTCCTACTAAATATCATGTCATAAATACATGCTACATGCGCAACATTATCGCGATAATCTTGCTCACATGTTCTATATGTTCCAATGATCACAGCAGATTCACAGCTATGCTGCCTGTGTCATATTTTAGTTTTAGGTAGGGTCATATTTATTTTGATTTCTTGGAAATAGACATACGGTGTAAGATATGGTACACCTATGGGTATATGAACATGGTTAATTGTCTTGTTAGGTTCCAAATCACTGGTAGCGCATGTTTTAGAAGATTGCGTCAAGGCACGGCATGATGTACGTACGTATATGGCCATATATGCATATCTGGCTATATATGGAACGTGTCCCTACGTGTCCGTATTTGCCATTATGCATCAGAGTCTTACATGGCATTCCTCGTGTGTGTCTTTCATTGCCACATATGTTTCTAAAACGATTTGGGTAAATACGGCCACATACGTCCACATACGCGCACGTGCCATATATAGCCACATTTGCCCAATTCCTGATATCGCCATATATGGCATTTTGTAAGGGTATATAATACATGGAGGACCCATGTGGGAGATGGGGATCGATGGAGCGGTCGATTCTGTATGCGTGCGAGGGATGAGGAAAGGACGGGTCTGGACAGCACAAAATATGTCCCACATGTCGCACAAAATCGGCAAGGTGTACATTAAATAGGGGGCACATTATGTAAAATAATGATTTGCGTTCCACTGCTCTTATCACGCATACAGTTTAACATGACGCGATACAGCATTAAGCAGAATTTTCAAACAAACCATGCTAATTACTTTCCTGGATTGCACCTTCTGTCTTTCCGAACATTCGAATCACCTCGAACATTCGAAAATTTTGGATACCTCATTTTCTAATGAAATATGGACGTTGCAAGGAAAGAATGATTGATTACTGGAATTTGACGGTTGGACGTCCGAAAACCACGATCTGATTATGAGAGACGCCGTAGTGGAGGGCTCCGGAAACTTCGGCCACCTGAGGTTCTTAAACGTGCACTGACATCGCGCAGCACACGGGTCTCAAGCATTTCGGCTCGATCGAAGTGCAGCCGCCGCGGCCGGGATTCGATCCCGCTACCCTCCGATGAACAGCCGAGTACCATTGCCGCTAGATCACCGGGGCGGGGCCAAGGAAAGAGTAGTGCTGCTCTGAGACTTCCAGATCTAGCGGGAGTACGAGAAAGACGAAGAATATAGCACAGAACAGCCGGCCTAGGAAACAGTTACCGTGCCTGTCGGTCTGTCTGTCTTTTCTACAATGTCTAAAATACAATATTCGCCAAGCATTGTAAATATTGTTGCCTGCACGCCCCCTAGGGAGCATTAAAAATAGCGCTAAGCAACGAGTTAGAGCCGTTTTTGCTCGCGTCATTTTCCTGAGACACCAGGGCTGAAACAGTTAAAGACGCGCAGCATAAACTTTGTAATTTTCGCACACCAACGTGAACTTTGCATTCGCACGGTTATTTGACAACAGCAGCTGTACGGTTCCAACAACACCATAGAGAGAGAGAGAGAGAGGTAAGGAAAGGCAGTGATGTTAACCTCGCTTCGCTCAAGTAGGGAGGTTAACCAAACGCTTTACGTTTGGTTAACCTCCCTGCTTGAGCGAAGCGTAGCGCTCATTCAAGTCATAAGTTGTCAAACGCACCATACAAACAGGACAGAAACTGAACTTGTCGTGACTGGTATATGAAAAAGCAACAGGTTCCTGTAGGAACAACAATTGCTCTATCTAGTTGGACTTACATTTGGATAGAGGTAAATTAGCACAAGCATAAGGACAACAACAACATCAAAGAAAGGAGTGCAAGGCAAGCGCTTGTCATTACTTCGTTTCTTGTATCGCTCTATTTGACGGCAAACTAAAGCGAAACAACAAAGTGGTTTAGATGGATAAGTTATTTATGGGAAGTTTCTTGTCGCCAAGTGTCATTTCATGGTCAGTACTGGAAGAAAAAGTGCAGGTCAAAATTTCGTCTTTGAGTTCCACCTCCGAAGCAACATTAAAGAGATGACGTCATGAACATATCCCTTCTTTGAAATGCGAAGCGTTTCTTGGCGAACTTGAGTCACTGTGATATCTATCTATCTATCTATCTATCTATCTATCTATCTAGCTATCTATCTATCTATCTATCTATCTATCTATCTATCTATCTATCTATCTATCTATCTATCTATCTATCTATCTATCTATCTATCTACATCTTGGTGCTCTCCTGGTTATTTAGACCACCTGAAATGCTCGAATATTTGCATGGTGGGGTACAAATGTATGACGAACACGAATCTCTAATCTTTAGATTACTAAAATGATTATAGTATGGATGAAGTGCTGGTTAGGGAGTTTGGAAGATCGTTAATGTACATAAGGAACAATAATAGACCTAAAAAGGGAGCCTTGTGGGACACCCCTTGTGACTACTTTAATGCGCGACAATCACCTTCGAAGTCTACGATCTGCGTTCTATTAGTTAAATAACTACGCATGAGCAAAAGAGGTGGGCGGCGAATGCCCAGAGCTTCTAACTTATAAGACCAAATGTTATGGCAGATGGTATCAAATGCTTTGCTGAAGTCAACAAAGACAGCCTACAGTGTGGCCGCTGTCAAGGGCACGCTTTATTTTGTCAGTAAGTGATATTACAGCTTTTTCAGTGAAATGACCTTTACGAAACCCATGCTGTTCAGGCGACAAGTGATTAAACTTTTGGAAATAATTTGTTAAGCGCTTTACAAGCAGCTTCTCGATGATTTACTAAGAAAGGATAGCATGCAGATTGACCGATAGTTTGGAATTACTTCTTTGTCACCTTTCTTGAATGTGGGAGTCATTTTACCGTTACATTACAGTACATTTTCGCACAATAAGCGATCAGGGGTCGCGAAGAGAGCACTGTCACTAGGACCTCCTAACAAAATATAAGCACCTGGTACAGTGGACGTTAGCAGGCAGTTGTAGGGCTACAGCAAATTTGCACAATTAAAAAAATGATGCACATAAGAGCTAGGGTAACAAATAGGAATTCAGGTTACAAACTGCTTAAGTCAGTGAATTCGAAAGCAAATATTAAACAGATAAATTATATAACAAATGAATTAGAAGATGTCAAGTTAATGAGCGCACTGTACCTGGTATATAAGAGTTGCTTGTTGCGTAGGCTGGCGCGTGGTCATGCTTGTCTCATACCATGGCTCCTACAACTTCGAAAAGAGAAGATTCCAGAAGGCGTGTCTTCACTGCCTTCTGGAGAATTCCGTCTTCAGTCTCCACTGTCTCCTTGCAAGTCCTCATCACCGCCGTCTTTAGCTTATCTCCTGGATTCTTCCATTTTCCAAGTTGGAATGGCCACCTTTTCTTCAAAGTACTATTGACAGTCTGCTTCACTGCCCCAGCAGATATTTCGTGCTGAACCCTGAGTGCTGGGCGCAATCGCTGTCCGCTGTCATGTAGGTATACATATACGCGCCTTAGCTCTCGAGAAATTTGGCGCCTGAGGTTTGCTTGTGGCCGCTCCGCGCGCTGGTGCCGGCACCTGCTCTGGCAACTGCGAACGGTGCGCTGCGTTTTACATTTACGCCACTGAAAAAAAAAATGAAAAAAAAAAATAGAAAAGAAGCCCCATCGCATTTGGGCGCCCCTGACGATGTGCCGCGGCTCAGTTTGCACAGGTTGCTAGCAAAGTTTATTATGTGGTTGCTGGAAATGATTGATTGACAACGCAGCTTATAGACAGCTGAACGCTTGCAGCAAAGACAGCTTGCGAAGACACCGAACCGCGACGACTCAGGCGTGTATTCGGCAGCAGTTGTAGACATGGCAGCAGCATGTGACGAACTCCTGGGTAAGGACCAACAACCAGAGCAACGCAAATACGAAGGAGGATACTTGATGTTCCGGAATACGTGAACGCTGGTCAACCGCAGATCAAACAATAAACAAGTTTCTATGCGTTGAATGCGATCATATAAGGCACTACTCTTAGACAAGGAAATGATATATTTGTGTGAGAAAACTTATTTCACGCAATATTTGAACAACCACTTTTACTAAACAAGAAGTGGTCTTCAATCAAAGCCGCGAAGGTGGCGACCCGCGAAGCGTTTGCATTCTGGACAATGCTGCAGTGTACTAGACATCGTGAGGTGCCCCGCAAAATGCGGATTCCGATTATTTCGACGTCCTCAGGTTATCCCAAAATGTCCTCCCCTGATTTGTGTCTCGATCCATTTGTTCTGCCAGAACTCTATAGGAGCGTTCTCCGAACGTGGTCCTAGGGCCTCTCCTTGACCACTTCAGTATGTTCCTAAAGTGCGGCCTCGAAGGAGCCGTGACCTTGCATAAGCAGGCCGTACTTCCGAATCTGCAGCGTAAATAAATGTGGCCGCTTAGCATATACATCGTGTGCAATGCTCAACAATTAAATGATAGTATGAGCCGCGTCAGGTGGCGATTGCTTTTCGCGCCGCCGACAGACGCTGTGATGGTCAAACGAACTCAAAAAGCACCCCAAAATGTTCTCGCCTTCGTCACACACTCCAGTGCACCATTTCCACGGCCGCAGTACACACGAGTTGTTAACCTAAGTGCCGAAATGGCACGTTTTCGTAAACTGTGGTTGCGTTTTGGTAAACTGTAAATGTGTAGCTCAGTCATTAGGGGCGAAGCTCCTTAAGGTTTGGTCTGTCCGTCCGTTGTAGTAGCGCGTTACCTACTAGGAATGCGCTACTAGGAGGGAGCGTGCCTCCCGGCGCGCGAGCTCTCTCACTCTTCCATCCATGCTGTCTTGTGTGAGAGAGAGAGACAGAGAGAGCGAAAGGCGCACGTTGACTATGGAAACGCTTTTTCTTCGATGAACGCGCTGCCAGCTCGCAAAAGAAGGGAACGCGCCCTCACCCACGAGAGACAACGTTGACGCAGGCAGCGTATATGCGTATATATATATATATATATATATATATATATATATATATATATATATATATATATATAGATATATATATATAATTATATATATATTATATATATTATATATATATATATATGTGCACTGGTTCTAGACTTGCAATGAAGTGCCGGTGGGAGATTTCACTTGTGCGAAGTTGAACCATAAGGATTCGTAGCGTGCGCGTTAACTAAATTAATCCGGAACTCGGCACGATCTACGATGAACTTCCGGAGCCTCGCCCACTCATCATCATTCACTCCGTGGATATGCTGTGAATTTTTTGGGGGGACTTAAGACACACAGTTCTTGAACCGAATGCTATCGTACGCAGCACAAGCTCCGCTTATTAATCTTCCTTACTGAATTACCGTGATTGTTAAATTACCATTTGCGAACTATAGTTGTATCCGGGAAAAAATAAAGCCATTGCCCTTATTACCGTGGGAATATTTATCTGTACACTAATCACCACGATTTGAAACTTCACCCTTGTGGAGATCTCTGTACTGTGCGAAGTAAGTGCACGTTCAAGCACCTCAGAAGGTCGAATTGCCTGGAGCCTTCCACTACGGCGTTTCTCATAATCATATCGTGGTTTTGGGACATAAGACCCTGGAAATCAACTAAGCTTCACCCTTAAACATATTGCGTTTAAAGCAACCGTTGAATATGTTGGCTAATTCATTCATGTGAATTTATTACCCGAAGTCGTTTAAGAAATAGTGTTAGTTTGTCAGAACGACAGCAAATAATACTAAGTTATTTGCGTCTTCTAACGCGCAAGTGCTTTTTTTTTCTTTTTGAAAGGGTAGCGCAAGTTAGCTGGGACACCATGAATATGGGTGATAACCAGTTGTCAGGAAAATCCACGCAAGTGTAACTGGGCACCCACATGTGCTTTCCTAGGATGCAGATGCATATACTAGCGATTCCAACACGACGCAAAATCATGCTGCACGGAAAACTAGTCTGAAAAGTACGAGAGAGAAGTCATATACCGAAAAAACCACCATCTCTCACTGGCACAATCGCCCATCGCTTATTAAGCGCGCAATGGTTTGCCGTATCCAGTATACCCTGACAGGCATCTTCCCTACCCCCCCCCCCAATCAAAATTTTCGCCTTACCAACAAACGGAAAGTTCAATCCATTTTCCACGCCGCGATAGCTGGCGGAACGGAAAAGCTGTTACTTTATCGTCATTCGTGACGTAAAAGGCAACGTTGTCATTTTTGTGATAACATGACTTATCAGTTGCGTGAATACAGCCTTACTCCGCCGAAACGTTGTCCTCTATCACTTGGCGTTGTATCGGTACCTCACCTTTAATCAGTATCTACTCACCGTGCCTAATCCTTCACATTTCTTTCTTTCTTTCTTTCTTTCTTTCTTTCTTTATTTCTTTCTTTCTTTCTTTCTTTCTTTCTTTCTTTCTTTCTTTGTATTTTGCGCTACTGAAATGCAGCCACGGCTGCGGGTACCGAACCCGCAACTTCGAGATAAACCGTTTCTACGCGCCATGTAACTTTGTTCACTTAATTCACTTGTCATTTTGAGCATGAGCCACTTCATGCCCTCCAATGCACCCGGTATCGGCTCGCCGTTGTAAAACAATCTGGCGTGACAACTACGAGTTTGTCCGAGGCCCCGTGCAGACTCGGCTTTGAACAGCTGAGTTGATAAAAATGCGCTTACCTCCTTGAGGCCAAGATTGCACGTGGCGAAGAGCCAAAACACGGTAGTACTGTATCAGAACCAGAAAACACGACAACGAAAAACGCGCGACTCCTCGACTTGACCATGAGCTTGACTAGTGCTCGACTTGACCGGTGCACGTACAACGTTGCCGACATTGAGCATTATTACAACACTTCTCCGTCGAAAGCAGGCTGCTAGCGCTTGTTTTCTTCAGAAGAAAGTTATGATTGTTATTGAACGCGACGTTGCTTGTCGTTCTTGTAAAATTTCCGACGGGCAGATAGTGGAGGCAGTGCCACAAAAGACTAATTCGGGACATGCGAAAAATTTTTTAAAGTAATTTTTGTTTTTGTGCGTTTTTGTGTGCCGTTTTTGCACCAAGAGGGGACGACCCTGTACATTACATTTTTATCTCTTATCTCAGGAGGTGCTGTTAGGCTGCGTCTAAAAACCATACCCTTCGATTCAACTCCCACTATCGCACGCCCTGTGATGTGATGATTTGGCTTGAAGCAGAGTCTACATCACATGTTGAAGTTCTGACAATGAAGTTCGATGCCTCTTGTGAAACGTTGCTTCACGGTTCCGTAATACAAATGTTATGTCTGCAATTTAGAGTGACAGTTAAAAGGCAAACAGCTGAGGCAAGTTGTGCCTGTGATGCTGCTGAAGGCCGGGAAGCTCAAAAGGAATCCGGTCAAGACTGCCTTCGTCAGAGCGGGAGGGTGGTTGAACTTCACATGGTAGTGAGCGCGTTGATCTAATACTTGGGGGGGACAGCTCTACGAAGCTCCCCCATGCTGAAGAACGGGGTACTCGGAAAAGTTCTTTATTTTTCACTTTTGGTTTTCGAACGGAAACTAGCACCACGGATTGAGCTCCGCTGTTTTTCAAGCATGCACTCACTAGTTCGCGCACTCACTCTTGCAAGGTGTAAATATATCTGAACCATACGAATACCTTGTATTAGCAGTGGAGCTGTTTAGAGCCCTACCATGTCCACCGTCCCAGGTATCTGCTGTCCCGCAGAAGAGAAAAGAGGGTCCTTTCTTGCTCTTGACCCACTGCCCATACTCTTGCCCTCAGCCTGGTCCCACTACCCATACTCTTGCCATCAGCCTATAGTGCTTCGTCATAGTGATTATGCGAAGGGCAATATCAAAAGATATAAAGAAAAAACGCAAGACATAGATAAATAAAGGTATCAGGTTGCGAAGAACTTCGGCCCACCAGGTGAGTTTGCCTTTGACCCATCAACTAAACCATTGTCCTCAGCCCAGTGCTCCATGACGGTGCTAGAGTTAAATGATGCGCATAGTAAAGAGAAAGTAAGAAGGAAGGAAAGCGAAAATTGGGCGTGGCTCTGTTGGAAACACCAATCACCAGCGGAGATGTGAGGGCTTAAAAAGCATTGCGTTAAGCAAAGGAGAAGCTATCTGTTAGCAAAGCCACACCTAACTTTTCCTGCAGTATATGGACCGTGTACTGAAGGGTCGTTTTTCACGCAAATCGAGTATTTGGTTCGTTTACGCCCAGGTGATCACCTTCACTCATTGCACTATCTTCTCTATACACCTCAGCCTCCTCTTCTAGCAAACCTATCTTTGGTTTCTTGTTCTTCGCTTTCAATAACATGTGGCACTGTCACTCTCGCTGTCACTACCATGCATGCAGCACTGGGCTTATGTCAAGGTTATGGGTAATGTGTAAAGGTAAAGTGCCGGTCTGATTTTCCCTTTTGCGAAACCTGCTTCGTCTAATAAAATGAAACGGCTCAAACATACGCAACGCTGCTTGTAAAATCAGCCTACTTTTGTAATTATTTATGCCGATCTTACTGCGTAACGCATACACGGTGGTATCCAGCTAGTACAAGATTCTGTTAGAAATTGCGCAATGCTATTACAAGCAGGTGAAAGGAAAATTAGCATCCACCCGCTTTGTAGGAGAAGGGTACAAGGAAATCCAACGGATTTCTCAGAAATAAAAGCTTCCTAGTTGTAGGGTTTCGACCTGGGCGAGTTGGTTCAGGGTTAACAGGAGGAAAAAAATCCCATAGGAATAAAGGCAAGGAATAACAGAACAAGAGACGAGCACTGAGTACAACTGAATTTTTATTGCAACAACCATCACCTTTCCATAGCGCACAACTTCACCCCTACCGAAACATTGTGCGCGTATTCTAATAACTCCGTATGTTTCCGACTATTAAGTCGATATTTTTCTATATACCTGCCGTATTTCCATATGAATCTTACGGAAGCATGTGACATTATAGAAATGACCATACGGAACGTTTCAGTGGAGACATCACGTTTCCATCTATGAGCCTCATCAACACGTAAGCGAACAGAACTAAATCAAGCAACGATTCCTTATTGCCGGGATGCTGCAGCCTACGCTGATGCAATAGAGGTACCGAGAATAAACATAGGAACATATCAAAAGTCGTCTGCGAGAACAGTCACAAACACTAACATACTAGGTATAAAGAGAACAAATGAGTCTAATTCTAAGATACACATAAAACTTGTAGATGTCAACGTCCACTAAAAACTAAAATTATGTTGATTGCTTTTCCCAAGGCGGCCGTGACACTGACTGCGAAAGCCAGGCCTGAGGAACAGAAGCGTCTGGAGGCTTTGAAGACCCTGCTTAAGCACCGCAAACAGTGTGGCATTTCTAAGGTCGAGCAAATATGTTGCTTAGCGGGAAGAAAGAAATTTAGAAATGGTGCGGACGTTTCAAGGTGTTCCTTTTATTGGAATCATGGTGATAAAGCAAGCCTAATAAAAGGACGAAGCAACTTAGTAGAGCCTCGAAGAACAGCTAAAAAAAAAAAATACAGGCCGCGCTTCCTTTGCTTCTGTTCCCCCACGCATGGACTGCTGCGTAAAGATTGATGCCACTCCATTTTTAGGCAGGTTAACGAGCTACGAATGGTACAAGAAATGAAATGTGTTGGCACGTAAAATGCGCGGGATTCTAAACATCAACGTGTCGATATCAAGCGCGTAAACAATGAATCATGGCATGGCCAATCGTTTGTGGAAGTGCAACGGAATGTGTCGACCAACTTTTAAATGCGATTTCAAACACATCGCTTCATCTACGAGGTATAAATTAATACACCGTCGATTAAAAATTGTTAAATATGTGGCAGTTTCTTGTAAATCTGGTTTGCTGATGCACTTTTTACGTGCTCCAGCTTACACCGAGCACCGGTGCATGATAGGGCCGTTGTTCGCCGCCCGAAAAGAAGAAATCTGCCACATCAGACGTCGACGACGTCTCTCAAACTCAGGTAAGAACAGATGCGCGCCTGCAAGTCTTTGCCAAGATTGTCGAACAAGGTCTTTTTGTTCTTCTTCGCCTTTCTATTCCTCTGACACGCAATCTTGGCTTTGACGACGCCTGCGAGGATGAAATAGTCGAAAGCGAGCCTCCTACGCGACTCGGCCACCGTCTTGGCCGCTGAATCTTGCGAGACTTCGAAGTTCAGCTGCAGCCTTATTTGCAACGATTCACAATGTTGCAGCGTCTCAAAGGCCAGGGCGTCCGCCTTTTTCGTGGAGCCGTCGACGAACCGGAGAGCTTGGTTGACGAGCATCTGCGCTTAATAAACGTACACATCGTTGTGAAACACTACGATGACACCGCACAATGTCCTCGTGCTGCTACTACATATGTATTTACTGATGATTGATTTGTGGGGTTTAACGTTCCAAGACCAGTTCTGATTATGAGAGACGCCGTAGCGGAGGTCTCCGGAAATTTCGACCACCTGGGGTTCTTTAACGTGCACTGACATCGTACAGCACACGGGCCTCAACATTTCGCCTCCATCGATATGCAGCCGCCGCAGCGGGGATTCGATCCCACGACCCTCGGATCTGCAGTCGAGTGCCATAACCACTAGACCACCGTGGCGGGGCTACATACGTATTTATTGACTTTGAACGAAGAATAGTGTGAAAAAGCAGTCTAAAAAAGCGACTGGATCAGCAGCTTCATGGGGTGGCTGCCTGTTTATGTGGCTGGCTGTAACATTGCACGAACAGTTCTTCAACGTAACTGCTTGAACATAGTTGCACAAATATGGCTTGTTGCCTGAGGAGCAACCGCCCAGTCGCATAGCGCATCGAAGATGTCATGCAGTGCACTAATATTCAGCTCACATGATCACGGGGGTCTCAACGACCCATTGGCACAGTTTTTCAGACTACGTTGAAAAAGTGTGCCAAAGCACTGATGAAGAAACATTATGATTAGATCTAACCGCCAAGAGCAGTGGTGTAGAGGGTTGTTTGCTTGCGTGCAGTAGTGATTAGAGCCTCTGAGATATTAAGCAACCGTAGGTGGGCGATTCAACGTACGTTAGTCTACCGATTGTCTATCACGTGTACCGAGGTATATTTGCGGTGGGTCTGCTTGAAAATTTTTATGACTAGCTTTCAAGATTTTCACGTGGCACCTCCTTCTAGCTGTGCGATGTTAGAGGGTTCCGACGTATCGTCAAGAGCTCGGCGAACAAAGCTATTCATGTCGTAGTGATCACTCTAGACTAATGACGCTTTCGCTTCCGCGATGCTAAAATTTTGAGCACGACGTCTAGATCTGGGAATAAATACTGCTACCATTTCCAGCAAAATGTTGGGCTACATGCTTCGTAGTAGTTGAATGTTAAAGAAAAGCAGAAAAAAAACCCTCGCCATTTTGATGTTCAGTTGCTTTGAAGTTTCTTAGTGGGGGCCTACTGTTCGTCAACTATTCGGAAAGTATTCGGTACATCGAACTGCACTGTTCGATTAGTGCACCGAATCAGATAGGCTATTGGATTCGCTCTTCGAAGTTTTCGAACATTCGCACACCCTTACTACACAAGGGTATTCCATGCCTTTTAACACGAAAATGTTTGATGCCGGGGTCCACCGCGGCTTTACTGCGTCACTATACGTCACCTCCGTAACGGATATGATGCAGTAAAATTTACATAAAGAAAGAAAAAGCAAGCAGAAACATTTTGACTAACGCGGCCGCGATCGAACCCACGATTGCTCGAACCGCGACGAAAGGTGCCCGCCGCGCTACCGACCGAGCTATTCTTGGCCATGTTGGAATGAGCACGAACGTGCCTTATAACCCTTAAATTAAGCTTTCTCCATCGCTCCTTCTCGTTGTGTTCTCCGTTCGCTGGGGCCGTGCCGCCACCTTGAACCGGTAAAGCGAAATATCGTCATAGCACCAAAGAACACCTGTAGTTCGGCATGGGTTGGGTAGTGCCAGCGCTCTCGCTGAGGCTACCCTACCCCGAAAGCGCAGTTCGGTGCAGTTCGGTCATTTCGCTTTCGTGTTATACCGATTCTTATAAGAGGAGGGATCAGCCACATCTTTTACCCTTTCCCTCCTTTTTTCCTTCTCCCTCACCGTAACTCTCATGTCCTACACTCTTAGCACGGTAACGTTTAGATTAATTTATAGGTACACAAAAATGTGAAAATACGCTCCTTTACTAAAGGTTAAAGCACTTTAACCTTTAGTAAAGGAGCATATTTTCCCATTTATGTGTACCTATAAAATAAACTAAAGGTTACCGTGCTAAGAGTGTACGGTGGTTGCTCACGGAATTTGGCCCAATGTTAAACATCACTGCCGTTAAAACAAAACAAAATGCTCACCGCGTTACGCCGAAGATAGTCCATGATGACCACGGCGTCGTCACGTGTTCCTCCCATCACGTTTACGCACGTGATGAAGCGGTTCCGACGAACAGCCTCCTTGAGTTCCTGGTAGATACGACGTGATTGGACCATGCGGTCGGCGTCGGTGCCACTGCATCGAAGGTCGATCGTGAGGAACACTAATGTTCGACTGTTCTCGACCAGTCGTCTCAGGGCGTGGGCGTTTCTCTTGCTGAAGGTGATGCGACGTAAATCCAGCACATCGATGGTGCGGTTGCGCTCCAGGGCGCTGAACAGGTGCGCGACGTCAGCGTCGGCTAAGCTCACGTTCAGAAACAAATTCCTGCACGTGAAAAAAAAAGGGTCCAGCGTCGGTAAGAGAAGCTGCACGTAGTTGCAAAGCTTTTTAAATTTTTTTGATCATGAAAAGGGTTTATTTTTCCGGGAAATTTCTTTCCTGCTCCTACCAAAGCCAGAAAAATGTGAAAGAAGAAACACTTTAGGAATTCAGCTATTAAATCGTAATTATTAATTGTAGAGCTATGCGATGGTTATGCTAGTGTCAGTTTATAAGCATAGGCACACAGGTAACATGCAGTTTCATACGTGGTTTAGTACGCCTCATGGTGGTAGTGTACTGCACCGGTAATGGTCTCTTGCAGATAAGAAAACCGTCTACACGCGTCATGTGACGTAAGGGAAGCAGCTTAGTATTAAAATTGTGTTAAAATTTATTGCAATAAAATACAATAAATTAAAGAAGAAATTCTTATATGGCTCTCACTCCCAATATGATCAGGAAATCTCGAATACTCGGTGCCTGCTTGCCTGGTCTCCCTATAAGGACGTCTGAGTCATAATGCATGCTCTGGCACTGTAGTGTTGCGGTGGCAGTGTAGGCACTAGAATTTTCGGAAGCTCTCCCTTCATTTACTAAGAGAATAATTACTATAACTCTTACGAGGTAACCCTCAAATAAATTGTTAGACTTTTCTGGGAAGGTGCACTCTATAGCCAGAAAGTAAGTTCAACGCTTTTATTTTTTATTTTTACTTTGTTACATACTGCCGGCCTTCAATGAAGGCCTTAGGTAGGAATGGGGAGAAACATGAAGTAATATTCTGCCAATAAAAGACGTTGGCAAGATTTGCGAAACAAAGAAAAGGAACAAATTCTACAGCAGTCAGTACTCCCATAGTACTAAGCACTCACAAGTCCTCACATAGTACAAAGTATTCACAAGTACTCAAATTGTACTCACTAAAATTGCGTTTCCGGCCGTATTCTTTCTCTACTGCCATGAAAATTAATGTTACCAACATGCATACCCACAGATTTGGAGCACATTAGAAGTGAGCGATACTTTCCTCAGGGACTTCGTGGTGGCCAAACATTCGGCCAACCTTTGAACAACGGCTGGCTCCGCAGGCGTCCAACAATCAATCACGGCTACGTCGATGTTGGGATTCCTAGCGATGGCGTCCAAGTACTGCACCACTTCTTTATGTCCGCACCCCTCCAACTTCACGTGAGCAGAGGGCGTATCTACCGCAAGGGCGCTGTTCAAGAAATCTGACGCCCTAGGGTAAATCCACTGAAGCTTCAGGCGGGACAAGGCGTTGATTCTGTGGATCATGGTGAACAGAGTGGACAGCCTTTTTGGTGGGTGTTGGGCTGTCATCTCGAGGACCATTGCCGTCAGCGACTTGTTGAACTGCAAAACCAGTTTTACGCTAGATGAATTACATTCCACAGAACCTGGAGGAATGAATTCGCATGTTTCTGCGGAGTTATAAGTGCGTTGAACTGCACGGCTACCCATTTGGTAAGCGGAATCTCTCTGTCCATGATTTCTGAGGTTTTACGTCCCAAACCACGGCATAATTGTGAGAGACGCCGTAGTGGAGGGTCCCGAAAAATTTCAACCACCTAGGGTTCTTTCACGCGCACTGGCGTCGCATAGTACACGGGCCTCAACAATGCGCCTCCACCGAAATGCGGCCGTCCCGGCAAGGGTTCGATCCAACGACCTTCAAATCAGCAGGCGAGTGTCATAGCCACTAGAACGGCGGGGCCTTTCTGTTCATCGTTCTGTGAAGTGGTACCGTAAGAAGGAGGGAAGTATGATTTGGAACGTATTAAATGAATAAAAGTCATTTATAATTCAGTTGTGGAGTAGTTTAGTTTGCTAATGTCACGATACGACTACGACAGGCGCCATTTAGGAGGACACCGACTTAATTGTGACCATCCGAGATCATTAAAGCTGAAGGACTATCACAACACAGTGGCTTTTCCGGATGACATTGCACCAGCTCTTGCCAGGAGCCGAGGCACCAACGAATGCCTGGTGGTGCCTCTGCCATTTTCGCAGCACCTCAACACACCGCTGCAATGAGAATGCTTAAGCTGCGGCTTAATGTCACGCATTTAGTGCACCTTAAGTATAGCGGACATCGGACGAAGTTAGCTTGCGTTAACTTTTTTCAGTCTTTAACGATGGGATGCCATTAAAATATCCGACAATCTGCCTATGTTTACGACATTTGAAAGGACTGATTAGTACTTCTGGCCAATTTTTCTAGTCGTACAAGAAAGCAACTGCGGCCACACCATCGGAGATGCTTTAGCACGGAGCGCTATAGGTTGTGAAAAATTTTCAGCTGTTGGTCGTGGGGCTCCAAGTAGGCATAAATCAAGGGAGTTCTTAAAACGCTTGCGTTTTCAGAGCTCGTCTGATTTATGCGTACTTACATTGCTTACTCCCTGGACTTAGGCCTATAATTACGGTGCCGCGATATCTGAAAGCACTTGCGTTCTCAGGTGTAACAACTTGGGATCCCAATGTTTTCGAGAAATTAATTTGCAACCCGGGAGATTTATGAAAGTCCCAGTTTTATCTCGTGCTTGAATAAGTTGAACGTAAAAATCGATATGCCATTCGTAGTGTACCAGCCTAGAGCTGCGAAAAAAAATTCGGACCGGTTTCTCGGCGAAAGAGAAGCGTCGTTGAAAATTTACCGCCCCTGTACTCTGAATATGGTCGAACAGCAAAGATCCTTTAACCATTTAAGTCAAAACTTTGCAAGCAGTATGTATTGCAAATATTTTGTTGACCTCCGATTCCGCCTTCCTGCGCTGTCGTTTAAAATGGGCGTCTCTGGCGCGACGATGGTGGCGGCGTAAACGATGGCGGCGTGAACAGTAGTTTTTACCGTCTTCTGTGGACGGCAAAAATTGACCAGCGGTGAAATGCGTCCCCTTTTATAAACTCGGCAGAGCGCGTTCTGGTGTCAGCACTGATATTCTAGAAGGCACTCAAATGTGCTAGTCGGGTATTCAAGGTTTCTAGAACGGTTTACACCATTCTCGAAGCGACATGCAAGATAAGCGCGACCTGCGTTGCGCGTCACAGGAGAGTGTTAACAAGGTTCCCAAAAACAAACCAAAACAAGCGCGTCTGTCAGTGCAATGTGTTATTCAACATTGCACCTTCACACTTACTCGTCTTCCTGTCGCAATGTTTCGGTTTGCTCAGTTATTCGTTTCAGTGACTGCAGCAAACGTACTCAGAAGATCTGGCTCCCCGACTCAAGGATTTCTCAATTCTACGGAAAAACAAAGTGAACGTGGTAGCTATATGGGCGCAATTTTCTTCAAGCCAGCAGTTGCCGAGGCCGAATTCAGGTGCGTAAACACGACTGTCAGCAAACAACAGTGTCGGAAAATGTCTGTCTTAACCATCGAAGAACCGCTCAGTACCCATTCGCGTGTTCGTACGTGCCAAGTACTATTATATTACTAAAAAAAACACGCTGCTTACCTCCAGTGCTCCTATGAGGCTTTGCAGCGGGCCAATTGGGAAAGTGTTATTCGGCACTTTCAGCTCAAGCAGCCGCTTGTCGAAGTACAGTTTGAATCCGGCGGCCATCGCGAACACAGAACCCAGGCCGCAATCGGACAGCTCCAGGTAGAGGAGGCCACCTATGCCGTCAAGACAGAAATGCTGGTGAGGAAACACATCGTACCCGCGCTAAGTTACGACTTTAGAGAAATCAATGCTTTCTGAACGAAGAATATTTTTAACAGCGACGCTGTTAAACAGCGACGCTCTTAAACGCTAAAAGCATCCATTACTACATGGTGCTGGTTATTCGAAGTCCTATGTTGGTTGGTTAGTCTTTAGCGCAGGGTTATCGGCCATGCATCAAGTGGAGCTTTACGTTCAAAAACTGATACACAGAAAAAGGAAGGACAATAAAGCCAACTTAGTACTACTGAAGCTGAAACTGATAAAACGTTTCAGTCGACCCACTGCTACATGACAATTGAATCTAGCTCAATTTGCGATAAAGTGTTCCTGCATCTCTTGCGCTCGAGCCATTGCTAGATGGTAGCAATTATGCGAAGGCCACTGCGCGAGAATGTTTAGAAAAGGTTTAAGGTCGAAGTTGCAGCTTCAATCCCGTAACCACGGCTGCACCTCCATAGCGTGGTATGTAAAGAAAGAAATAAATAAATAAAGAAATAAATAAATAAAGAAAGAAAGGAAGAAAGAAAGTGCATGAATGCATGAAGGATCAGGTGCGGTCTGTAGATAATGATGAAAGGCGGAGTATCTGGACAACACCAGGTGATAAAGGGCATAACGTTTTGCGCCACGATTAACGATAACAGGAACAGCTTCGCTGTTCCGATAATTTTCATGGCGCACAACTAGCTTGAATTTTTTTCGTAGTACATGTTAGCCCAAAGCACTCGGTTGGGCTAGCTGGTATTGAATTACACCGGTGGGAATCCGTTTCGAGAACGCGGTGTAAGTCTTGCCTTCTTTGTCCACATCGTGGAAGCACATTCCCTCCTGGGTACATGTTATCCCGCCAACTTATGCGGCAGACATGCGATTACATCGCTTCTATCGGCCGTTAAACTTATCGATAATCGACAACCGCTAGTGCAGTTTATTATCAACCGCGAGATTACCCGATCGAGCTATCTGAGCGAGCATGAGCCGATGGCGTTTAGTTTCAATGGTCATCGAAAGTGGGCATGAACTGTGCAAGCAGAGAGTAAATACGCTGCACTGAGAGCATACAAAAGAATTTAGACAAGCTCGCGCCCATAAAACAAATTTATCGGTTCAAACTGCGATAAAACGTGATCAGCTTCTCAATGCTCACATAAATTCGATTGCACAGTCAAAGTGTACGGAAGTGCATGACCGTTGAACAGAAATGAATTTTCTGCTTGGTAAGTTCATCAAAGGATTTTTTTCACAGCACTATAAAATCACTTTTGCATTGCCTCTCTTTTCACTCCATGATAAAAAGCCACCTCAAGTACACCAGGGAACAAAAGACCCAGAGACTGCAGTACCAGCAAAAAAACTTCACATTTGATTGGAACGTTGAACGGAATCAAAGAATTTCATTTAATGACGAGGCCTGTGCATATTGTAGTGGGTGATTTCTTTGTATTTATGTCTAGGCCGTGACGAGAAAAGATATTTACGTGGCGAACCCTCCGATCACTGCTGCTTAAACTAATTTTATAGTTGGTATACTTACCCGTTAATCGTAGTTGCGTGAGCAAAGTATCTATATTTTCAGGGTGCCGTGTAGCCACGAAAGGGCAACAAGTAATTTAACAACCCAGAATTCTTTGAGACGCAACTAAATACAACTACGGGGACACATTTCCGGCACCTAAGTGCAGCCGGCGCAGGCGGTCGCCATCTCACGACCTCTGTCAAACCCGCGTGGTGTAGACGAAAAACCTTGGTGTAGACGAAACGGAAACTTAATATGTATGGAAAATCATGCTGTAACGCTTTCTTTAAGCCTGTGTGGCCTATATAGCGCAGGAAAATTTAAGAGCGACTTCGATAAAATATGTCTCCTCCTTTGCTTAACTTTGCAAATACATTGCTAAGCCCCCACAGCTACGCTGGTCATTGGTGTTTTCGGCAGTGTTGATCGATTTCTGTGGTTTTAGTTCCCAAAACCAGCTCTGATGATGAGATTGATTGATTTGTGGGGTTTAACGTCCCAAAACCAGTTCTGATTATGAGAGACGCCGTAGTGGAGGTCTCCGGAAATTTTGACCACCTGGGGTTCTTTAACGTGCACTGACATCGCACAGCACACGGGCCTCAACATTTCGCCTCCATCGAAATGCAGCCGCCGCGGCCGGGATTCGATCCCGCGACCCTCGGATCAGCAGCCGAGTACCGTAGCCACTAGACCACCGTGGCGGGGCTCTGATGATGAGAGACGCCGTACTGGAGGTCTCCGGAAATTTCGACCACCTGGGGTTCTTTAACGTGCACTGACATCGCACAGCACACGGGCCTCAACATTTCGCCTCCATCGAAATGCAGCAGCCGTGGCCGGGATGGTGTTTTCGATAGCAGAGCCACGCCTAATTTTACTTTTTTTAAATGGCCTAATCGCCGCCATCAGTTATTACACTGTCATGGACAAGGAAGCGCGCTTAAACAGGCGACCTGTTTCATCCATATTTCTGATGAGTTTCTTTTTTTCTTTAAGTTTTTGCGGCTACACTTTTACTGTCCCAGTACCAAATGAATATAATAGGCAAAGCGTGTGAAAGCGTGGCAACGCCAGGGATAGTGCACGTGCCTCCGATGAGCTTAGCGTATGCTGCCTCCAGACTCCCGGTGCACCGCTTGCAGCTCTTAAATGCGAGTTTTTCGAGTCGGAACCTTGGCGGCGATGGCGACTTCCGTGCGTCCAATCTTTGAGGCAGCGGGTTGACCGACAGTGCAGAGGCCAGAGCTTCGATGTCCTCGGCCTCGATACGGCATTCGTGCACAGTAAGCGACCGCAATGTTTCGCTCTGAACTACGGCTTTCAACAAGGCAGATGGGCTGAACTCCGAGTCCCCTTTCACCTGCGGAAAGACACAGAGGAGATCGCTATGGGCTTCTCACAGCACATGCGCCTCCCAAGCAAGTGCGAAGAAGAATTTGACAAAATTATTAAGAAACTATGTCCTCACAGATATGCCGCACGTGTTCAAGCAGTGTATCAATGTTTGAATGAATGAATCGATGAACGAATGCAATCGATCACTTAAGCGGTCATTCATTCATTTGTCAATATATTACAATTCATTAGTCATCAATCCATACATACATTCCACAAATCATGTATGCTGTGCCACAAACTTATTGCCAAATAAGTTTGTGGCACAGCATACATGATTACTCCTTATCTGAATTAAGGTCTTTTTTTGTTGCAGAAAGAAACCGTAAATACACAAGTTAGCTTTCTGAATTTTACAGCCGAGCGGCATTGGTTCTCATGCTACTTTGTTTTGTGGCCCTAATTATTACTATTACTATTATTACGGCGCGAGCTCAGTCTCGCAATTGCGGTGGGGAGCCCGCTGCCTTTCACAATTTGAACATTTGCAAGAGCACCGAACAATGTGCCTTACTTCGATTTTCTCCAAAGTCACGTGGTTTCGGACGACATCTGCCAGGGCCTGGCCCTTCCGCGCCACCAGGAAACACCGACGCGTAGAAATGGACTTCAAGCTCCGGTTGCGAGCCACGTGGTCCAGGAACACGTCAGCGTCTGTGTCGTCAACCTGCAGGCATCGCAGTTTACAGGGCATTTACATTTTAGAGATACGTTTCCCTGCTAATAAACCTAGTAGCGCTTGTCTTCGGTGTCTTGTCGTTTGTTCTGCGCTAAACTCCTGCGAATAGTACAGCAGAGTGACAACTAGCCTCATCACTTAGTTAATTCTAGAGAACTTATCGCACGCATAGAGGATCATTGGATCATTAGGCACGCATAGAGGATCATTAGATGCCTAACGTACACCCGGTACGAAAGTAGAGGCGCGCGAGCGGCAGCCATTGTCATACAAAACTGCATCGTCGCGCAGTCTAACGTTGGGTATTATGACTTTTTTTTTTTGCAGCGCATATACTACGCAGAAAAAAAGCACAGACAGAGGCTCATGCAACTTACATTAATAAATTTCAACCAACTCGCCCAAGCTTCTACGCTAATGTTGAGCGTCTGGCGCTCGGGCGTCATGGTGCGCGGGCTTTCACGATTGCGGCCATGTCCTTTCACTTACTTGCAGCGGGTTAGATGATTATATACAGCGTTCGGTGGGCGGGACGCTTTACCTGTTCTATCTGTCACGCACTAAGTTCGACGGTGGTTTTGCCCTGGCTCAAGAGATAACATATGTTGTCGCAATGATGAATTGAATAAAGAAAGCGACTCCTGGAGTCAAACTCAGCATGTGATCACCTAGTCCACTGCGAGCGAGTGAGAATACATGGCTGCGAGCGTGAAAGTGCGCGCATGTGCACTGCGATGTCTTCACACCGGTCCGCCGCGGTGGTGTAGTGGTTACGGTACTCGGCTGCCACCCAAAAAACGCGGGTTCGATCCCGGCCGCGGCGGTCGCATTTTCGATGGAGGCGAAAATGCCAGAGGCCCGTGTACTGTGCGTTGTCAGTGCACGTTAAAGAACCCCAGGTGGTCTAAATTTTCGGAGCCCTCCACTACGGCCTTTCTCTCCTCTCTATCTCTTTCACACCCTTTCCCCCACCCCCCACGGACGCTTAGCCGTGCTCCCTACATGGGCTGCAGAAATTAGCGTCCTTTCCTAACCGAACCACAATCATCATCATCATCATGTCTTCACACCAGACGCTGAACATCGGAGGGTGCGAAGACGCAGTTTTATTTGACTTCGGCCGCAGGTCACAGGCGTCGACTTATTTTACTGCCGGGTGTATGTATGTTAATATTCCGTCAGCTGGACGGAGGGGAATACGACCGTTAAAGTCAGGGTGATGCATGAGAACGCAGGCGTGAAATGCCGTTAACAAACAACACATTGCTTTTCGCCTTAAGTCATAAGTACACAGGGCACGGCAATCCATTAGCGTGCATTCCGTCGTCTCTCTGGCACCATCTCAACGCATCGTGGAAAAACAAAACGAAACAAGAAAAACCCCACAAGGCTGCCTCAGCTAACAAAATGAAGCAGCGTAACAAACGTCTAAGGGCTGACATGAAATTTGGAGCGATATCACAAGCGAACGTCGTAACTTGCAGCCTTTCTACACAAGCAGCCCCGTGTACACTGTAGACCATGTCTATACTACAGGTCCGCTCTCGTTCACTTTATTGGGCGAGTTAACTTGCAGCTTGTCCTGTGAACACTGCCTACTAAACCTTTACGTGTAACGCGCCACCTCGTGCGTCAAGCTGTAAAGGTCGAACACAAGCTGGTACAGCAGCCACATTCTAGAAGTACCGATTTTCGGGTTGGCTGGTTCGTTCCATAAGAAGAAACTATAGTGCTGGTCATAAGAGCAACGACAGGACGTGCGCTAACTTTCAATTGGTCTTCATTTCGGGGAAAGAAACATCGCATTTATACCAGCGTCACTAAAACAATTTCACTAAAACGACCACTTCCTGGTTTCGCGACTGCGCTTCCTACACGGCTCCCTGAGCTACTTCAGAGCTTTCTGCGCTGCTGACAGGAGCAGATAAAGATCAGTTGAATGTTAGCGCTCGTCCTGTCGTCTTCCTTCGTCCTTGTCACATCAGCGCTATGTCTTCATATTATGGCCCATATTTGCCAACTCTCTTGAATCAACCCCATCAACTGAGTAAGAAAAAATACCGAAGATTAGAACACCTCGTAATGCGAAATGGGAAGGCAGCTAACGTACGCTTGTGTTTATCGGGCTATACTGGGCAATAAAATTTGGGAGATAAGCGCATGTTCTCGTTCATGCATGTTTACCTCAGTGAGCAGTGCAGACGAAGTACTCCTGCAGGACGGTCGAGTTGCTGATCGTTGAGAAAGGACCGATATGCTTATTACAGCACCGCGAACTGCCGGGTTTCTCTAAATTTGCACGCTAAAAATCGATATATTACGAGAGACACCTGCTGTGGAGGGCTCCTGGAATTTCGGCCACCTGCGGTTCCTATACGTACACTGACGTCGCACTGTACACGGGTCTCAACATTGTGCCTCCATCGAAATGCCGCCATGATGGCCGGGATTCGACGCCGCGACCTCGCACCATCAGCCGAGTACCATAGCCAAGACCACGTTGGCGGGCGACCGTCGGGTTCTCACAAATCGTGCAAGGTCGTCCTAAAAAAAAAAAAAAAAGAAACTAGCGGCTACTTAGTCCACCATAGTCGAGGCACGGCCGCTGTGCGTTTTTATCCAGCGGCCGTGGTCGAGGCATCCTCGGCGAAAAAAAGAGCGTTGTCTGGCTCTTGGCGAGCGAGGCCTGGTGGGGTAGAACATATTGTTACACGCTATTCCGCGCAGTGCCAGCAGTGATCGTTCGCTCAGTTACAGGCCGGCCTTGGCAAAAGAACAGCGTCGCGTCAATCGAGACGGTCGAGACGAACCGTCCTTTGTTGTTCTTTTTTCGCAGGGCTACAGTAAGAGCCGACGGGC
Source organism: Hyalomma asiaticum (assembly GCA_013339685.2). NCBI lineage: Eukaryota > Metazoa > Arthropoda > Arachnida > Ixodida > Ixodidae > Hyalomma > Hyalomma asiaticum. The sequence goes on along the minus strand of JABSTT010003558.1, from coordinate 1,843 downwards.
GCTGGAACGGGCGCACAAGAGCTGCGCCCTGCAAACTGCTAGGAATTCTCCCGGGGTAGTTATGTAGCCAAGTAACAGTCAATCCTTCGCCTCCGCGCTGGTGCACTTATTGCGCTTGGCTTCTCAACCTAAGGACGAAGGTCCAATCCCAGCCTCGGCGGTCTGATTTTAGATGGAGACGAGAAGCATAAGTGCCGACCCCACGTGGTCAAAATCTACAGAGCGTTCTACTACGTTAAGCCTCAATCATGTAGTGGTTTTAACACTTAAAACATGAGGAAGTATTATTATAAAAGAACCCTTAAGGTGGATTCACACGAGGGAACGGAGGAGGGATTTTTCTCAGCGGACGGCGCATCACGTGACGCGCGCGTCATGGAAACTCGCCGCCTTCGCTTCGTCCGGCCTACTCCGCTCGCGGCACGGATGGAAATGTGTCGCCGCTATTTCCATCCGCCCGTTTGACGGTCGTCTGCTCTCGATCGAGAGGATTCAGCGTTAAATCTGTCAACATTGCTCGGGTTGGCGTGGCTAGGAAGCAGGCTGCCGGCTCAAAGTCGCGTGTTTTTGTTTTGCGACAACGACGGAATAAGTTTTGTTGTGCGACATTGGAATATGCGAGTGGTTTTCCCGGCCGGAACCGAGACAAGCGTTGCATAAGCGTTGGAGTCGAGAGTATGCACGAGGATTGCGCGAGCCGCGCTCCGGCTGTGTGCATGCGACGTATCCGCGGCTGCGCCGGATGGAACTGATCACGTGACTATTCGGTCCGCGGAGAAGCGGGATTTTACCCTCGCGTGTGAATCGGCCTTTAATGACCGGAAAGTGGCAGTTGTACCACCGGCTAACGTTATATCATGAGGCCCTGTTATGTTGCCTCTCATAAGGCGATCGCACAGAAGGGACGGCGTAGCACCGTACGCTATACAAAGCTTCTTTCTCGGCTCTCTCTCTGCATGGTCTGTGACTGTGCAATTATCAACGAAAAGCAAACGGCTTCCATTGAGCGGCTGGTCTCCCACGCTGTCCCCAGGGGTTCCTGGTACGAGACCCTTCCCTTTCGCTGAGCCCGGCTTGAGGAAGAGCGGCCAACGCGGGGAAGATGAGGCAGGCAAACATCATGCTCTCCGCAGTCGCTCGGGGGGTTGCGGCTGCGCGACCGTGCTTGTCTTCTCAGTGGTCAGTTCGGGGAAGAGCAGCCGGACGCGTAGGAGGAGAATGCATGAGAAGTGCGCCGTCGCTCGAGGCGACAATGCGCTTGGCCCAACCAATTCTTTAACGACCGGCATGCGCTTTCGGCGCGCCGACTGGAATGAAGGGTTGAGTCGCAACAATGCACGGTCCGAATGCGGGAAAGGCGAAGTCACGCAGTGTTTCCCGGAACCCACTTTACGACAGTCACCGGGGTTCGACTATGAGAATCTCTGAGAGCGTGGGATAAGGAGAGGGAGAGCCATGATGGGAAAGAATGCCAAAATGCCTGTTTAAACTGCAAAGACGCTGCTGTCGAGATTAGGGACAGCCCACTAGGGAGTGACTTAATCTGAGGGTAAACAGATTGGATAACAGAAGGTTGAGGCGGACCAGCAGTGGCCACCTCCCCTTTTCTTTGTTGCTGCAAGGTACTAAAGACTGGACGCGATTCGTTCCCCTTCAGTCTAGGCTGTAATCACTTAACTGATCGATCAGTAAGACTCCGTACGATGCAACTTCTGTCTGGGCCGTAACCACTCGGTGGTCGAACAGTGGACTAGGTTCGTTGTATGTAGTAACAGTGTTCTAGGCTGTAACTTAAGAAAAGTTAAGTAGAAGAGTAAGACGCTGTTGATGTCTATATTATCAT
>JABSTT010003557.1:0-26991 GCA_013339685.2 Hyalomma asiaticum | reverse complement strand
TATTGAAGCCAAAAGAATGTTCTCTTTGAGAGAGGAGTGTGTCAGTACTGTCTGTTGCTGTCACCGAAAGGAGATGTAGTCTGGCCTGTTCTTATGCCTATTTGTCATATCACTGCGTTCCATACATAACTCTCGTGGTACTGTGCACATGTATATATATATATATATATATATATATATATATATATATATATATATATATATATATATATATATGAAGAAGCCTTCTGGAAAGAAATAAGCTTTCAGTGCTCTGCGTCATCTTTTCTCTATGCTCCTGTGGTATTGGACTGTTACTAATTATGAATCAGGTCTTTATACTATACAGTGGCTTTAAAGAGATGTAACTTCATCTTTTTGTTATCGTTAGTACAAGTGCACTCAACAGCAAAGGCTTGCGGCATGCGAAACAGTAAAAAAATTTAAATTTCAACTTAACCTCGGAATGTAGCCTCTAAAAAAGTTTCACTCGGTTGATGTTTTTCCGATGCAAAGGCCACAACGTTTAATTCGAGACTACCTATGTTCCAAGGCTAACAAGTAATGCAGATTTTCGAAAGTTTTGCGTCCGATAAACATTTGCATTGTAAAGTATTGAAGTCTGAAAATTTATGTGAATTTTAATGGCCATGTGTAACTGCTTTGTTCAAGGCCTTGCTGCACCAGACCTTCCTGCTGTGTGGCATGGACTTCTCGACCTGTTCCAGGCTCCAGCATTCTGGTCATCATAGCATCTGCAGTGTGCCTGAAGTTGCAAGTTGGACTTGTTTGTGTGACATGTCTGAATATCTTAGCTTGATGCCATTGGCACAAAACAAGTCACCCATACACATGGTGCAAACCTTTAACAATGTGTTCTTGACATGAACATGCAACCCTCTCTATATAATACCCTCTACTGTAGGTGCATAACCCGACATATGCTACATTTCCACGATACGTGTGCGGTATTTACTTAAAGAATGCTCATGGAATTGCAAAATTGTACCATGGATAACTTTGTGCTGTGCTTGAAATAGTTAGCCTAGTGAACCTGTTCATGCTTTTACATTTATCACTGCATCTAAAGAAGTTGGGACCTGAATTTTTTGCAGTGACGTGCCAAAAAGCCATCTGGCTGCTCCTTGCTTGTTTGTGTGCTCGCTGGTGAAGAGTGCCAAAAGAATGTTTCTTGCCCAATTACATAGAAAAGGAATTAACCACGCAAGTTGGACAATGCAACGGCTGTTATTACTCTCACATATTTTACTGCTGTGAAAAATTTAGGAAGGGAGGCACGACAATATGTGACTGAGTGCTCGACTGACGAATTTTTTCCACTAAACATAGACAGAAGCCACTTCACGTTAAAGCAAATAAGCCACGGTGGAGAAATCGAATGCGCAATAAGTGAGGATGTCAGCGGCCATACCGTGCACTTTCCTTCTCCTTGTATTGTACCACTGTTGTTCACGCAAAATGAATTCCCACCAGCTATCCCAAGTATCTCTTCCAGTGAGGATGATATACATAATGAAGCTTTCTGTGCCACCGAGTACAAGGTTACATTTAAAGTACAGTTATCTTCTGTGATGGCCAAACTTTGTGTACGTACGCAATAAGAATTTTATTGCAACACTCCTAAAACTTTCTCGAACTTCTTTTTGAAGCGCTGGTTATTGGAAGCACTTGGTCACATGGCTTACCGCTGATGCAAATTCAAGTTGCTCTTTGTGTTTTGATAATGCCTATGTTCACTCTTCGCCAGAGAAATTTGTTATTCCACTTGAATTTTCAAAGCTGTCGATGAATGCAAAAGTGGGCATCCTTTGGCCGCCACAGAAAATTAGTGTTTTATTTTAAAAGGAACATTGTACTCAACGATCCATAATGGCTCGTAATGTGAGAATAATTCCTCACTTTTGCACATTCACTTTCTCCTTTGCATGCTAAGTGAATAAAATTTGTCCTCTAGTGCATTATGTTTGCTTTGTCTTATCAAGTTTTCGTGCTAATAAATGTGTTGGATGCAAAGATGGAAATGTCAGTGATACCATACATAATCGGCTGACAGTCCTGAACAAACTGACAAAACCGTAGAAACATGAGCGTCGTGTACACATCGGCAAACAATTTACGCGTAGACAAGACTAGGGCACACAAGGAGACAACTTGTTGAATAAAACAATGTGGGTTTTTTAGTGTAAGGCAGTTATTTTGTCCTGCCTTCCACCACTATGCAATGCTACAGAGGTTGGCCTGACTGGTATGTGCATGTCATAGTCAAAGGTCACATGAGTGTAAAACCACATTAAATAAATAGCAGCCTAATGATTAACTTAGCTGCTTGAAACGCAGCCTCCAACTCCAGTAGCGGCTGAGCAATTCTTAGTAAAATCATGAGGATATCAATCGGACTAATAATTGAGGCACAGCACGTAATCTTCGATAGTAACATTTGCATCCGAAAGCCATGTACCATTACCGAGAAAAGAATTGCTGTGAATGACCGAGTTGTTTACTGCGACATATCTCTCACAGCTGCATGTTTTTGTGTCATTATTCCCGCAGCATATGCTCTACTACGCACTGAGGTAATGGTACATTCATGCTTTTGCAGATCAGTTAAACATGTTAAAATTGTCACATGTGTTGTGTTGCACTGTCATCCTGTGTTGTATGGTACATCTAAGGCCTTTATCATGTGCTCTACCATAGTGTACCAACCACTCTTCCACATGTTATGTGTCAGGTGCTCTCCCATGTCACGAATTCGCGAAGTGCCACATGTTGAGTGGTTGGAGTGTTTCAATACATTTTCCAAGTGCTCCAGTTTGTACGATGACTGCATTCACAATCCCTTGAGTGCTCTGAATATGTTAAGAAATGCTCCTCCATTGGTTAGGACTGACGCTTTATGCGTTTCTAGCCACATTTTGGGGATTTTTTGTTCACTATCACATGTGCCATATTTCATTTTTCAGAGCCTCTTCTTATTAGTGAGGCTTTGAAAAACTGAATTAGCTGTCGAAACTGAATTAGCCGTCCAAACACACATAATGTGGCATTTGTTATTCTGTTGTGCATGATGGATTTAATTATTTTGAAACACTACCATCTCACTTTGGTGTGATGCATATTTTTCTTTTTTCATTTTGCCATTTATTATTGTATAATGTTAAATATTACTTAAGAAGACTGAAGTACTTTGTCAGTATAGATACTTGTATTTGACAACATACAATTGTATTTATTTCAATTCTGTGCAACTTAGGATCTAATGTGTAATTTAAGCCTAGCAATAAAGCTCAGTGCAACCACGTTTGCAAGGCTTGTCTAGCTTTTTGTAGAAATTTAAATGTAGAGAGAACAAGAGCGGAACCTTCCCAGACAGTTATAATGAGACATATAATCATGTCAAGGTGCCTTATTATTGATGCATTTTCCCCCAAAACCACTGCGTTGGATCTCAACATATTACATTTTGCAACATTTTGTCAACTATTTTTTAAGATTGCTGTTCACCCCTTACAAAAATGCCATATGTGGCGATGTCAGTAATTGGGCACATCCGGCTATATATGGCACATGCCCGTACGTGGCCGTATTTGCTCAAATCGTGATATAAACATATATAGGGCAATGAAAGGCCAACACGAGGAATGCCATGTAAGACTGATACATATTGGACAAACACGGTTCCCTACAGACACGTGCCATATATATCCAGATATGCACATATTACCATATATGCATATCTCGCTATATATGACACGTGTCCGTATGGAGCTGTATTTGCTCAATAGGTATCAGAGTCTTGCATCGCATTCCTCGTGTTGGTCTTTCATTGCCATATATGTCTCTATCACAATTTGGGCAAATACGGCCACGTACGGGTATGTGCCATATATAGCCGCATATCCCAATTCGTGATATCGCCATATATGGCATTTTTCTAAGGGAAAATTTTGCAACAATAAAGCAACAATTTGCCGACAATATTTTGTCAACAATGTGACAACGACTTTTCAGTGCTGTCATTCAACATTTTCTCAACAACTCTTCAATATGGCAGTCAACAATTTCTCAACAACAAATAAACGCTTTGTCAATATTGCAATTGTCAATAACTTTTCAACGAGAAGTCAATGGCCAATTTTCAACAACTTGTCAACATTTTTTTCAATAATTTCTCAACATTTTTACAATGCCCTTTGTTGACGTTGCTCAATAATTTATCAACATTTTTTTCAACGACGATTTTCATAAGGGTAATGTCATGTGAAATATACGTGAAGTCTGCGCGGATATAAACGACCACTTCGTTTTTCACAAGTGGAAGAAGAAAAGGCTTTGTACCCTGACAATCTATAAGGCACCGATATGTTTGCTTCACATATAACAAGTGTAGGGAACCGATTCTTCAACACAAACTGGCGTAAGTCCGCGATGCAGCACCTCGAGCCTCTGGTATTCCATTGAAAAATCGACGCACTTCTAACTTCAGCACGGAAGGGAAGCATTGGATTGGCCATGGTGCCTAAACGATGCTAGCAAGTACTGGAACTCGTGTTTCCAGTATTTGCAGCGCACTCCTGGCTGCTTGGGGTTTCATCTTGCTGATCAATTCGCGGATCGTAGTAATTAGTGTCTGCACTAGCACAGTCACTTGCCTATCCACGACGGGTACATTCCCGAAAGCCGAGGCGTGGGACTGGTTGTAAACTGTACGCTGCGGTTCTCTTGGTGGTGGTTGATTTTGCACTGCAGGCCGAGCTTTCGCAGCCACAGTCTTTTCATCAACCTTCTCTGTGAGAGACTTCTCTGCAGTGCTTGGCCTGGGAGGCAGAGGAAGAGGTGATGACGGAGGATGTGGTAAATGCGATGGAGGGGCAGCGGACTTCTCTGAAGAATGGCGCCGACGGGAACGTCGCCTCCTGTCTTTAGCCGCGGCTTCGCGATGAGTCGAATGGTCTCGCACCATCTCTTTAAAAATAGCTATTTCCTTCTTGATGTGTGGGCAATCTTTCGACGTAGCTTCATGCGAACCGTTACAGTTCGAACATTTTGTGATAGTGGCGGCACAAGTATCTCCAGCATCTCCAATGTCGGACCATTCTTGGAATGTCCATATAACAAACATATGTGGCAAAGCCTCTAAGTCCTTGGGAAACTTACGCGGCAACCTACGAAAGACGCCATGTAATGTACGTGTATTAGCCTATTTCACATTCATTCATCCTTAAAGGGCAACTCTGGTGATTTTTCAGTGTCCACTTAGCTCAATATAATTTGCAATATATATTCTCCTCGGTACTGTGATAAGATATGTCAAGACAGGCGAATGCAAGTCATTTAATTTGCCTGTAAATGAATTTTTAAAAAAAATTGCGGATTCACACGCGGGCTACCCGGTGTTTTTGACATCACCACCTCCGCGCTGCCTGCCCAGTGGGTCATTCAAGGCAATACGGCTACACTTCAGCGCTCACATTATTGCTGTCAAGTTCAGAAAGGCTGGCATAACTCAGTACACCCTCGCATGCCCTCGCCACAGTCATTACTTTCGTACCAGCTCCATGTTTCTAATTGCGCGGAGGCTGTGACATCACCGCACACACTCCAAGAAGCATCTACACGTTTCGGTTTGAAGACGGCTTTTGGTTGCTTATTTAAAATTATTGGCGCATTTTTAAGCGAACTGAACCACCCTTGCTATGACTATGAGTTACTATGACTTTGTGGATTATGAGTAACTTTGGAAACATCGATATCAGAACATGGTAAAAATCCGCCCGAGTTGCTCTTTAACTTAGATTTCTTGCATCAATGTGGTCTGTTCATTTCACTTACCAAACCAACATTCTTGAATCTGTCCAAAACAGAGCAGCTCGATTCGTCTAGCAAACTTACAGCTATAATGCAAGCACAACGGAAATTCAAACCAGCTTGTCGATTCTCGCTTTCACAAGGCGTCGCAACATTGCACTCTTATCATTGTTTCATAAGTATGTAGATAGATGAAAACCATCCTCAATAACTGTGCAACTCTCTCTCGTTAGGCTCGTAGATTACACAATTATCTTTCTTTCACGCGCGTTACCGCCCTTAGCTCACCTGCCCCTCCACGTGCTATCGTGTTGTCGAACAACCTTGCCGATCACATGGCACACGAACGGAATAAAGACAAGCTCCAAAATTATCTGCACTGCCATTTTCTAAACTAACGACTATTTACCTTTAAGCTTGTTCTCACGTGTTTCGTCGATGATTACTTTGAGCATTCACTTACTATATAGATATTCATTGTGTAAGCATTATTCCATTTTCCTAATGTTTTGTAGTGCCTCAGGATGGTCTATTATCTTGTATTGACCGTAACGCTTATATAGTTATTTAGATTGTATGGCTACTAACGATGCGTCCTCAGTCATAATCGACGCTTGTGTAATGTGTGCTGTTGCATTTTTTTGTTGTATGCCCCCCCTTTTCCCAATGCCTGCTTGTAGGGGCTGGATGGTATATATATTGCAGCGTACTCGCCCGAAGCAGGAGCGAAAAGGAGGCGACTACACTCCTTGAGGTTTGGGAGAATAACTGGTTTATTTGCCATGAAAAACGTACAAAGAAAAGGACAACACAAAATGGCGTGTTGACTGCGTATGTCACGCAGCCTACCGGAGATAACAAGAGGCATGATGGCAGCGTATGCCCCGTGCGCCGCTGGCGTATGCGCACACAAATAAAAATTATCACAAACCGGCATCAACGCCCGCTACAAGGGCTCCCCCCCTAGACCGCGGAGCAAGGAAAAAAAACAAGCAAAATGTGCGGGTTAGTCCATGAGGTGAGCCGGTTTCACGTGGTCGAAAGAAACGGCGTCCTCTCTGTCGCGAACACGAATGGTCACAGTTTTGTGTGACCGCGACCGCACACGGAAGGGCCCATCGTACGCAGGCGTCAACACTGCTTTCACTGTGTCCCGTCGCACGAACACATGGGTTGCCCCATTCATGTCTGGGAAGGAAACACTCTTTGGTTGCGGCTGATGCGTGGCGTGTTGGATTGCAGGTGCTCAACCAGGAGTGCAGCCTCTCCATATCTTCTGAAGGTGTTGGCGTAGGGTTTGGTTCCTTACCAAAGTATTCTCTCGGTAGTCGGGTTGTAGAGTCGTACAGCATTCCTGCTGCACTGAATCCGAGGTCTTCTTTTATCCCGGTATGCAGGCCTAGAAGAACGAAAGGGAGCTTGTCCACCCAGTGCTCTCTATCCAATTTGGCCATTAAAGATGCCTTCAGTTGGTGGCGTAGACGCTTCACCATTCCATTGCTCGCTGGGTGGTACGCCGTGCTGTACTGGAGCCGCGACCCCAGAAGCTTTGCCAGTGCAGAGAATAGGTTGCTCTGGAATCGTCGTCCACGATCAGTCGTTATGCGCAGTGGGCAACCATAGCGTGAAGCCCATGTGGCCACAAACGCCTGTGCGACGGTCCCGGCTGCGAGGTCCAGAACTGGCGTCGCCTAAGGCCACCGTGATAAGCGGTCGACACATGTGAGCAGGTATCTGTAACCTGGGAAGGAGGAAGAGGTCCTACCAAGTCCAAGTGAACGTGGTCGAAACGACACTCTGGGGGCCGAAATGCTTGGAGTGCTGTGTGCGTGTGACGAGTCACCTTGACTGCTTGACATGTTCGGCATGTCTTCGCCCAGCGTCTAACGTCTTAATTCCTGGCCACACGAAGCGGTCCGTGACGAGCGTCTGCGTCGCGCGGATTCCTGAGTGGCTGACGTAGTGAAGGCTGTCAAACACTGCACGCCGAACTGGACGGGGACGAAGGGTCTTGGAGCTTTCTGCGATGTGTCGCGTGTGACCATTCTCGTTGTGTATGGTAGTAGGATCTCTGCGAGCACAAGTGACAGTGGATTCTGCCGCATCTCGGTTAGCTCTGGGTCTTCCCCCTGGGCGGGGGATATTGGCAGCGTATGTGCCGTGCGCCAGTGGCGTACGAATCGTTATGCACGCACAAGTAAAAATTCTCACAAACCGGCTTCAATGCCCGCCACAATATATAAGAAAGAGCAGACACATAGCACCCGTTCCTGGGCCAAGCTGTCGTATTTTGTCACTTTCCCTTGCGCTGCTTCGTCCCGGCTCCTCGCGGAGCGCTAGTGCTTGATCTCCATTGCTGCTCTTAACCAATCATCACAATCGGCCATGAGTGCAACGGCAGGAAGCAGCGGGCATTCTTTCCGATGGACAGCACTTGCTGCTCTGTGTTGGCCGGTCTTGGCCACGATGACACTTTTCTCTGAAATTTGCCAGCAATGTCTCTGGCGGGCGACACTGGATGTGTCGACATGGCCGGTGTTATCCACGTGTGGACTTGCCTTGTCGAGCCGCCCAAAGAATTTCTGGTGGGGGACCCTAGCTGGGATGCGGTGGTCACAGCAGATTTCGGCAACACTGCGACCTAATGTGCTGATGTCCTTGAGATGTCAGCGGGCGGCAATGGCTGTTAAGGCGCAGCTCTATGGTCCACTCACACGTGTCTTGTCCGTCTCTTGAGGGTGATGCAGCACATTGCGGAAAGTTGGCTGAGTCGACGGTGCGGTATTGCGAATGAGAATCTGCCTGATCACCAGTATTTTCTGTAGTGTTGTGTCTACCAAGATGTCATTCTCGGATCCCATGTGGTGCAGTTGGAATGAGTCAGGGTGTCACGAACTGTACCTCTGCCCAGGCCAGCAGAGCTCAAGTTCCATTTGAGAAATCGAGAGACCTGGACTCTACTGGTACGTAATGGTTACCGCGGATTCGCTGAATGCACTTTGTTCCCGTAGAGAGGCCGAAGCCACGTCGTCGGCTGCATGTATAGGCTGTACAGACAAGTGGTCTACAATAACGGACTTTTAGGGCGTGACAGCTAGAATGAGTCGTTGCTCCGCATCGAGTGAACATCGTTCTGTTCGGCCGATAATGGCGCTGGCAGCCTAGGATATTGGTCCGACGGGTGAGGAAGCACACATTCCTTGTGATCCGCGGCTCCGTCAAGGACTTGGTATGGCTGTGGTAATGTGAGGGCCAGTTCTCCGAGTGCACGAATGGCGAGAAGCGTCGGCCTCAGGAAGGAGTAAGGTTGTGTCGTATACCAAAGCAACAGCGGAGAACATAGCGTGCGACTGGTCTTCGTGGCACAGACGCCATCAGATATCCTTACATTGGAAGGGATGCAAACGGGCTCAGCAGTGATGAGGTTTGCTCCTTTAGGATCCCGATCAGTGAAGGTGAGGTCGGTTGACTGCAAAGCTGTTCCGTGTAAGGTTAGGCAGTCTGTGCTGGTTGCTGTCGGAGGGCTACAGAACAACGGTGCAGGATCAAGGCAATGCTTCTCACGAGCTCTGTTTGGACGAGAGGGCATGTCGCTGGGTGGCATGTCTGCACGCATGGGTTAGTGCTCCTCCCAAGTCTCGTGCGTGGTAGGATGGTGGCGACTGGCCTGTGGAACGCGCCCGAAAGCAGCAAAACACTTGCCGCTCCACCACGACAAGGACTGCTGACTCATGCCTTCGTACCTGCCCCATGCCTCAGCACCAAATCAAGGCGGTTCGTGGCCATCAGCCATTTTGCATGGTCCGCGCAAATATGTCGAGTACACCGCGCGTAAATGGTTTCAAACCATACGTCGGCGTCGTCCTCAATCACTCGGAACTGGCGTAGTTCCCATGCACCCAGTGGATGTGGGGTGGCAAACCCAGAGCTCAGGGATGCCAAGCAATGTAGTCGGTTTGAGAAGTGTGCGGCGGCGCATATGAGCTCGGCGACGCAGTCGGGTGACACGCCCAATGAGTCATCAAGGATCATGTCAGCACAGCATGGAATCATCGCAGCGTTCACCGCATCGAGATCATTGAATGAGGGAGCACTGGGAGCTCTTTGCAGCTGTTCTGTGGACAGAGTTCTGGCCACGCGGTCCCTTGCACACAAAGCGTGTAGGACAGTTCCTGGCGAGGTCATTCCGGGGCTGTCTCACTGGGAAAACGTATCGCCGGGTCGGAGAACGTGCGCCCTATAGCCGCCGAGAAGGTGTGCGCGCCGCCTCGGGCGACGGGATGCGTAATTGCTGTGGTGGCAGGTTGGCAGCCGTGGAAACGTGGTCGGGGAAGCGGCTGTGGAAGCATGGTCGCGGGCGTGGAAGCGCGGTCGGCGTTCCGCGGCAAGACAGAACCGCACTGCCGAGGACAGGTAGGTGAGTACTTGCGGCTCCCGCAACAGAGCCGGTGCTCAAGCTAAACCTGGCTATCCTGCCGACTGCGCCATTGTAAAGGAAGATACACACTACCCGTTCTGGGGCCGAGCACTTCTATTCTGTCATTTCGTCGTCTTCCGCCTCGCTCTCAACTGTCCCGGCGCTCACCCGGCTCTACCGCTTGAGCTCCGTTGCCGCTCTTAACGAATCATCACTGTATATATAATTGCATTCATGATGCGCCTCTTGGAAAATGACGGTTTAATGCATCAACGTTTCGGTCGGAGCCCGACCTCTCTCGGGATATGTTAACAAGACTCGTTAACATGTGCTCAGAAAGGTCGGGCGCCGAGCGAAACGTTGATGCAAGAGAAAATCATTTTCTAAGAGGCGCATATATATATATATATATATATATATATAGTAGATTAGAAACGAATTGCGCACTTCCGAAAATCGCAAGTTTATTGTTCAATGTTTCGGCCGTGGCACGGCCGAAACGTTGAACAATAAACGTGCGATTTTCGCAAGTGCGCAATTCGTTTCTAATCTACTCTTGAACCGGACCCACAGAACTTCTTCCCCGAATGCACACACACACACACACACACACATATATATATATATATATATATATATTCTAGTGGAGCACACCGGCAGCACCTCTTACTCATCGCGAGGAAGACGACGTTTACGTTGGTGTTGTACTGAACTCAGCTGGTTCTAATATAGTGAGCGTGTCCTGTTAACATCTTGGCTTTGATTACACCTCGTTATTATATATATATATATATATATATATATATATATATATATATATATATATATATACGCGCGCGCTTCTGGGTGATTTCGGAGCCTGCTTAGCATGGATGGGTCTACATGATAAAGTATCGCGGTTTTTCTAATCGACTGCCCCTGTCCTCTTTGCACATAACGCTGAATAAACACAGAAAAGTGACGTTCAAGCAGACAAATTCAAATCGTAAATTTCAAGAAATGCTTATGAATATCCCCAATTTTTTACCTTGGCCATCATTCCATGACATCGAATTGTTCACCTGGAATGTCCAGCACTCCTCTTGTAGTGTTCTCCTGTGAAATCAATAACAGGTCCCTGTCATATGGTGAGGCTAACAACAGTTGTGGATTCTTACCATGTCTTGGCCTGTGCAACCAATATCTCCACTTTGAGAGTTACATTGGTGGGGTTACTAGAGACGCGTGTGTACCATTCACATTCGCTCAACTCCCCACTTGAGCGTAACTTCAGTAGAGCAGACTGGTTGCTCCAGAGCTGCAAAAGTTATACCACAATCAGTGATGTACGGTTTGACTATAGTGAAGACACTCGAATGATCCAACGTTTCAAATGTTCTTTTTATATTTTTTCGAATTTCAACTTTGAAGTCAAGGAAACCCTATCCATTCACACACAAAAACAGAAGGCGCCATAAGATTGCTTATGGACGATTGCAGTTTATTTACACAAAGAACAGCCACTTATAATATGCGAAAATCGCCCCCATTCCTACACAAACATTTTCGGATTTCCTTCAACCAAAGTGCAAGAAAACTAGAACAAAATGCCCAAGATAGGAGCCGATTACCGATAACATGTCATGATACCAAGAAAGATTTCATTGTTGTACAAAACAACGGATGTTATGATAAGGTGCTCGTGCTCTTCGTTGTGTTTTTAGACTAGATACGAAATAGAATTTAGGCGGGCTTTGAAAACGAAACTCTGCACCTCTCATTGGCCGGTCAATTTAGTGGCACAAGCACAAAACGCCAAGTTTACCATTGAATGCAATCAGCAGGTCTTTCTTTGTAACCAGGCATACAGCATACAGATGAGTATTCATTCCAACAAAGAGAACCGCAAAACAATATCAAAGCATATACTGGATGGCAGGGTTATTGCGAACGACGGGAACAAACTCTCATAAGTTTCCTGTAAAGTTTAGTTTGCAGCTGCCTGCGCAAGGATCGTTTGGCTCATTCAAGGAACTCATGTGAATTACAAACCGCATCATCGATGAAAACGGCGCCTTCGAAGAACGGCGCCTCCGGAAATTTCGGCCACCTGGGGATCTTTAACGTGCCCTCACACCACATACTACACTGTCCTGAACATTCCGCCTCTTTAAAAATGCAACCGCAGCGGCCAGGTTTCCATCACACGATCCTCAGTAAGCACTCGAGTACCACAACCACTAGACCACTGTGGCAGGGTGACTGGTGATTTTCAAACAGCCTCTGCGGCCCGGCGGATTTCGGTACCCCGGTGGTTGGTGACATATCTGGTGTTCCGTCCGTCACGGAAAGGACACGGCACACTCGAAACAAATCGGCGGTTCTTACATCTCGTGCATCGACAATGGTCTCCCTCTGTGCCCCAGGATCTTGCTACCATTAAAGCTGGACGTTCTTCTACCTCGTAACTAAATCTCACTACGCTCGCACAGAGTGAGGAATGTGCGCTGCTCTCCGCCGCGCGGTTGGCTACGATGCCAGCATGCTTGAGCATTGTCCCCATGTCCTCGAGGAGATTAGCGTGTGTGTGAAATTTCTTTCGCGAGAATCCTTTTAGGGGCGATATTGCTGCTCTTGAAATCTATAATATGCTACTACCGCCAAAACTCACAATAATCTCGCAATATTTGCCTATAGCCACATGGCGTCGGTCTTCCTGCACGTAGCACTACGAAAGGTGCTTGGGTATTTCGTGTGTTCTAGCGCCAGTCACATTGAAAATAGTCTTGGATAAGTACCACACGTAGTTATCTTACGTTTCACTGTATCTACAAAGGGTAGGATAATTTCGCTAGTTTCGGTATTGACGCTATAGCGCTGCCATCATTGTGGTAGCTGAGTGAGAGAGAGAGTAAACATTTATTTAAAAATCAATGAGGGATTTTCCTCGTAGGGTGGAGCCCTTCATTGGCTTACGCCACTCGACGTGCCCGCTGGAACAGCCGACGCTTCTCCTGCGGCGCTGAGCTGGTCAGTGCAGTCCCCGAGGAGGAATGTGATGGTGAAGGAATAAGGGAATAGCCCGGTGGACGTGGACATTCCCACGTGCCGAGATGTGCTGTGGGCTGCGCTCCACAGTAGGCATATTATGAGGGATGTTGTGTGGGATGGTGGAGGTGTAGGGTGAAAGGACATGGGAACGAATTAGTCTGTAGCTGCCGCCATGCGACAGATGCCTCCCGGGTAAGGGAATGGTGCGGAGGGGGAAGTAACGTCGCCTTTGCCTGTAATGTTCTACAGTATCAGATTAGTTCAATGGTTCTGTTGTTGCGTCGTTTGGATTGGACAGCTCTTCCGATGGCACTCGGTTTGTGAGCTCTCGGGCTACCACATTAGCCTGTTCATTGCCATGCAGAGAGGCGTGTCCAGGTGTGGATACGCACGATAAGCACCCTGTGTAGTAATGAAGGGTGTAAAGATGTCAGAATACGTTGCGTGTACGGTGTCACCATTCCTTGTGCTATGTTGCTGCAGGCAGTTTGCGAGTCAGAGAACACTGTCTATGTTCTTCCCGTGCTGGTAGGAGAGAAGCATGTATAACAGCCAGGCCGACAGCTGCCTCTTCCGCCATGGCACTGTCGTTAGTGTTAAGCGTAGGCGAAACGCTTAGAGTGTCGGTGCTGTATACTACAACAGGACACATGGCCTGACTTTGTGGGTACCGAGCCACGTCAGGATAGAGGACCGGCGTATCAGATGTACCACCGCCTAGAATACACATTAAAGTCTGGACCCTTGCAGGTCTCCGGCCTTTATGACGGTGAGGATGCATATTGCATAGAATCGGGGCCGCCTGAATTTTGCTTCGAATCTTAATTCTTGAGTTGTTGTTGGCCTTTGTTCGGCGTAGTGTAATCCCAAACGGGAGAGAATATGAGTACCCTGTCTTGTCCATTGGAGGCGTTGCATTTGATTGTTGAGGTGACCTTCCACCGGTTCTAGGATGGTGTTGTGGACCCCAAGTCGTAGTAGGAGCTTCGTTGATGCGTAATGCGGCAGTCTCATCTGAGCTGCCTTTAGTGCTGTGTGGAGGAGGGCGTCAATCCTGTTCGTCTCCGTTTGAGTAAGGTTATGGTAGGGGAGATGGTAGGTGAGTTTGCTAATCACTAGAGCTCGCACAATTCTGAGGGTGTCTTTATCGAGAAGCCCATGTCGACGGTTTGTAGTGCGCCTTGTCATGAGCGTTACTTGGGCGATTTGTTGGCGCAGTAGTTGGACAGTATATGTAGCCTTGCCGTTGTGTTGGATGGGGAGTCTTAGTATGCGAAGTCTATCTACCCTTGGAATTTTGTTGCCATTCAGATGCAGTTTCACGTCTGGCGGTTTGTCTGTCTTTTTCAGTTTTTTGAACAGGAGCAGAAGTTCCGATTTTCCAGCTGCGCAGGTGAGTCCTCCGGTAATGGCGTACCCTTGGACTACATTGACGGCTTCCTGTAGTGCATCTTGAACGGCGCCGTCCGACCCTTTTGTCACCCAGATTGTGACGTCATCGGCGTACAGCGCGTTCTGCACATTTGGAAGTTGTTCAGGGAGCGGTGGTAGCTTAGTCACGGCTACGTTGAACAGGGTAGGCGAGAGAACTGAATCCTGCGGAGTACCTCTGCCAGAAAGCTTTATTGTGTCTCACCGAATTTCACCAAGGCCAATGGTTGCTGTGCGGTCAGATAAGAAGGCTCGAACGTAATTATAGGTTCGTTTACCACATCGGGAGTAGGCAAGGTGTTTTATATGAGGTCATGCGGGACGTTGCCGAAAGCCCCCTTGATGTCCAAGGCCAAATTCGCCCTCGTCTGCGCTGCATTTGGACCACCCACAACATGTTCCTTACGTTGTATAGGTATGTCTTGTGTAGCTATATTTTTGCGGTAGCCAAGCATGGTGTTAGGGGAAAACTCTGTCGCCTCAAGGTAGTCCTGCAGACGCATAAGGACAACGTGCTGAAAGTGTTTCTCGGCACATGAAGTGAGGGATATCGATCGGAAATTTTGAAGGAACAAGGGTATGCCGGGTTTCCGAATCAATCTGATGTCGGCGTGCCGCCGTTTTTGAGGGAGCGTTCCATTTATCGAATGATGATTATAGAAATTAGTGAGCTGCTGGATGGGCTGGTCGTCGAGATTGCATGGTAGGGTGTGATGGATGCTGTCTGCTCCAGGTGTCGTGTTTCGCCTTACTCCAAGTAGGCCAGCCCTCACTTTTGCCTCTGTGATGTCTGCGTCCAGCTCCGTCACTTCCTCGTGTGGATAGTCTCTGTACTCCGGTCGAGGGCCTGCAGTTGTGTACCTGTGTTGTAGTGTTCGTAGTAGGGCGTCGCGTCATCCATTTGTTCTGTATGAAGAATAGCGGGAATGGTATTAGTTGTGTGCGTTTTTGCGTGTGTTGGGTTGAGTAGTGCTCGGAGGATAGCTGAGTGAAAGTTTGAAGCTTCTTGTTACCAAAATGAGTACGCAAAAATGTAAGGAACTATTGTACAAACTATTGTCCCATTGTGTGACTACCAGGAACAGGGATAAAATGCTGGCGATAAAGAATTCCTTGGAAAATGACATAATGCAATGAATAGCACTAAGAGAGCAACTAGAAGAAACAACTGTAAACAGCAATAACATCAACACATCAAGGGTGGAATAATAGCATACAATGATACCATACCATACATTGCTGGACGGGGTAAGGTGGAGGCCCTTCTCCTGGAGTTTATACCGAATGGGTGGCTTAAGCAGAGCGTCTTTGTTCTTAATGTCTATAGCCCTCCGTTGGACCAGAGACAGATGTTTAAGTCCCTGCTTAGGCAGGCGCTGTCGATAGCCAAGCACTTTCCCTTGATAGTTGCCGGGGATTTTAACGCCATTCATAGTGCATGGGGCTACGTCAGACAGATGGGAAAAGGAGCGAATCTGGCGAGGATCCTGGATGATCTCGCGTTCACGGTATTCACAGACCCTCGCTTCCCCTCTAGGCTGGGCACTTCGGTGGCGCGAGACACAACGCCTGATTTGGCGTTTGTCTGAAGCATTGGGAACGTCATTTGGGCCAATAAGCAGGAGAACGTCGGCAGTCACCCTTTTATAGTGTCAGTAGCAGTAAGGGTAGACGCCCGACCACCCAAGGTATTTCGAGCCACGGACTAGAACGAGTTTAGAAAACTTAGGAAGGAGCGAACGAGCACATTTTCCTCGTTTAGCGAAGCAATAGACTCATGGCAGATGTAGAGAGGGCAACTAAGGTAGTAAAAACTGACGCGGATGTATCTAGAATGGACCCGCACCTAGCGCATCTGTCAGAGGCCAAATCCTCGATTCTTCAAAGATAAAAAACACGAAGATTAAACCGGAGGCTGAGGAAAAAAGTTGCGGAGCTTAACACGGAGATCAAAAGATACTGCGTAGAGCTCATTAGGCTCAAATGGGACGAGGTCTGCGCGGCACTAGACGGGTCCGTGCGCTCAGGGGGAAAGTGGAACCTCCTCAACCACCTCCTGGATAGCGTGCAAACTAAGGGGAACCAAAGCCAATCACTTAGCAAAGTTACACACAGGCACTAACAGCAGTGATGTAATGTCGCTATTGAATGCGATCGCGGATAGATACTTCCCCGTTGGACCGACGCACTAAGAAGATTATCCGCTGGTTGAGTGCGCGACGGTAGAAGAGTAGGACGGGCCCCTCACAGAATCATGGATCACGGCGGTGCTGCACAACTTAAATAGCAGATCAGCTCCGGGTCCCGATAAGGTTTCTAACAGGCTATTATGGAACCTGGACAATAAGGCATTGGAATTACTAAGGAGGTCAACAAGGTATCGGATGCAGGACAGGTGCCCGACGATTGGAAGGCGGCTGCGGTGATACTCATCCCAAAATCTGGAAAATCCTTAGATCTCGATAACATTAGACAAATATCGTTAACCTCGTGCATAGGCAAGGTAGCGGAGCACGCGATCTTAAACAGGGTGTTCGGGTACATAGAGTGTCAGGACCTCTTCCCACATAATATGGTAGGTTTTCGGCCCGGGCTGTCGACGAAGGACGTTATGGTGATGCTGAAAAAGCGAATCTTTGGTAACGGCACTAGGGACGTGAGAGGTATTCTAGCCCTGGATCTAGCTAAGCCGTTTGACACAGTGTTTCATCGGTACATACTGTAGGCCACGGCAGGGATGGGCCTTGGAGTCAAATTCCAGGCCTTTGTCAGGTCCTTTATCATGAATAGAACCGCTACAATTCAGGTTGAGTAAATTCGGTCAAGTGTGTAGAAAATGGGCGCTCGGTGTACCC
Organism: Hyalomma asiaticum; assembly: GCA_013339685.2. Classification (NCBI taxonomy): domain Eukaryota; kingdom Metazoa; phylum Arthropoda; class Arachnida; order Ixodida; family Ixodidae; genus Hyalomma; species Hyalomma asiaticum. The sequence goes on along the minus strand of JABSTT010003557.1, from coordinate 9,450 downwards.
CCCAGGGTTTAGTCATCTCCCCCTGCTTTTCAATATAGTCATGAAAGGTCTTTCAGACAGTTTGGGCGTCCTTCGAGGCATAGGCCACGCACTCTGCGCAGATGACATCACAATTTGATTCCCAAGTTGCTCCCTATAAGAATTAGGGAGCCACTTGCGGAATTAGGGAGCCACTATACAGGCGGCCTTGGATGAGACGGAGGCTTACCTCGCGGACACTGGTCTCAAGCTGTCTCCGAGTAAGTCGAAACTGTCACTTTACCTACCAGCTAGGCAAGGGGTTAGGCATCTCACGCCCCTAAGCCAGCTACCCTTGGAACTATACGCGCATAATGGGCAGAAAATTCCTATAGTTGACTCCGTGAAGATCCTGGGCCTGCTTATAGATGCTAGGGGATGTAATGCCAGAACAAATACCCGCGTTACAGCCAAGACCTGGAACATGTTAAGATTAATCGCTAGGGTATCCAACCGAAAGAAGGGGCTAGGTTAGGACAACCTTCTTCGGATGTACCAGGTATTTCTACTCAGTCATTTAACTATATTGCGTCAGCTCACATATGGACGAAAACAGAAAAGAGCAAGTTAAACACAGTCATGCGTAAGAGCATCAAGAGAGTGCTAGGCTTGCCGATTACCACGACCTCAGACAGGCTAAACCAACTCGGAATGCGCAATACCATAGAGGAGATCATAGAGGCGCAGGTCACTGCCCAGGTGGTTAGGCTGTCGTCGACCCAAGCGGGAGGGAGGATCCTAGACGAAGAGTTCGCATGGCTCATGGATAGTTGAGGAACGGAGGATACCACTGACACGGGAAACGAGGGCAACCTACTTGATGGGGCCCTTCCCGCGGAACCTACATCCACAGCATAACGAGGGTAGACGTAAAGCCCGTGCACGAGCCATCTTAAAGAGAGTTGGGGATCACATAGACTTCGCGGTCTTCATAGATGCGGCGCAGTACGGAAACAGTAGAACATTCGCGGTGTCGGTGGTAGACGGGCGGGGAGTGCTTCGCTAATCAGCCTCGGTAAGGGTGGCCACCCCTGCTATAGCCGAGCGAATTGCGGTTGCACTGGCCCTGTGTGAGCCAGAGCGTTTCTGCGTTTACACCGATTCGCGAGATGCAATTAGGGCATTCGAAATGGGTAACCTCGCTCGAGAGGCGGCCTCCATTCTGGAGAACATGGCTTGCCCCGGTTCTCATTATATATCGTGGTTCCCCGCACACACGGGGACGAACGTTCTTGAGGACTTCCCAAACCTCAACGAGCAGGCTCACGACCGTGCGCAAGAACTCACGCGCCGCGGTGGTCTGGCGGCTCCGGAGGGGTAGGAAGAGACTCAGCAGAACGACCCACTTCTCACATTCAATGATATTACTAAACATTACCAACTTAGCCGGACAGTCTACACTTTTCCTCATCCGAAGCACAGGAGAGGTCAATCAGTAATTCTTCGAATGTTGCACACGGTTCCTTTCCCGTCCCGGAGCTTCCTCAGTAAGTTACACTCGGACGTGGACCTTGGCTGCCCCGACTGCAGTGAAACTTTTTGTTCTATGGCTCACATGCTCTGGCGATGTCCGGCGTTGCCTAGCGACGTTCTCTCCAGCGAAGCTGAACGGGAGGAGGCCATCATAAGCACGGTGCTCCGAAAGCAAGCCCAGGCTATCCAGAGGGCCCACGAAAGGGCCGAGCGTCATGGCGTTCTTTCCTCCGCGTGGGTGCGGCCAGCGGTGACAACGGCCTCCCGCTAGGGAGTCCTTACGTAGCTCCTTAGCATTCATTAAAGTTCATTGTCTGTCTGTCTGTCTGTCTGTCTAAACGATGCAAAGCACTTGCCACGAGATTACGCAATATAAATAGGTCCTAAATAGTATGATTAAGAGCATTTTAGGTATAGTAGGGTGATTATAATATAAAAAATAATTTGAATGGTTTTTGATGGTATGCAGGCACGATTACATTAGGCGGCAAAGATTTCCATGTTACGATTGCTGTAGAAGATATTTGGGCATCGCGAGTGGTGCGAATTTGTGATAATAGTAACCACCTAGCGACGCAAAGGTGTAGGTTTTTTTAGTGAGTTACGTTCAGTGGGGCCCAAAGATTACTGGCTATATATTTTATTCAACGCAACATGGTAGCAATAATTTTAAATAGCTTCCTAGGGCACACATTATTATGTTGGTTGAGTAATCAGGGGGAAATCGACAGACGAGGGCCACAGATAATAGCAAATTACTTGGTGTCCCAGTAAATTATTGGTGGTTGTGGTGAACCAATGAAACGTGGGATAGGTATGTGTTCGCCCGGCTCTTCCTATCAAGCAATAAATGAGCGTAGATAAAGGTAACAGCACGTGAGTGTAAAACTAAACAAAAGCATTTTTGTAAAAAGCGGAGATGGCGCAAGGTTGTCTGTCCAGATCACCCTCACTATCATGAAGCACTGTCACTATCACTGTCAGTGTCAAGTAGCAGTGGGATTAGGGCAAGGGTGTTGGTAGTGGTTTCACTGAAGCGCGGGTATGGTTTTCACTTCTGCAAAAGCTGAAAATCAATTTTATTCCTTCAGCAAGAGTCCGGACCTACTACCACCAATCAAAGCTGTCCAGAAGGCCCACGACGCAGCGGTGAGGCTAGGCCTCCCTGTCCCTACATGGGAGCGGCCCGCGATTCTTCCCCTTTTAAAACGTGGGCGGATTCTTTCAGGACCAGAATAAAATCTATCTATCTATCTATCTATCTATCTATCTATCTATCTATCTATCTATCTATCTATCTGCAAAAGCAGTGACTTTTCTTTATTTTTCATTTCTTCATTCTTTGTCTTGCTTCCTCGATCTCTTTCTCTGTCGCCTTTCGCAAAATCACTGCGATGTAACTGCGCACGAAGAGCTATAAGGGCACGAACAGCCCGTATTTCTTTTCTACATGACGGGAGGCATCGCGGACGTCCAGGAAGGAGGGCATGGCAGGCACTAAGGAAGTCCGCTGTTAAAACATAAGCTCGCTTCATTATGTCACAAGTACCAGAAGTAGTATTTTCCTTCGTGCCTGAAGAATTAAAAGTGAAATCGAGAGCTGACTCTAGACACACACCAAGAAAGGAAACATATTCATGTCAGAGATATTAGCAATAAAAGTTTCTTGAAGCAACCAACGTAAATATATAGTTTTGACATCACCTGAAACGTATAAATGCCAGTTTGAACGGGCGTGTACTGAGGTTCCTTTTGCGGCATTTAACAACTTGGTTACCCCATGTTTATCACACGGCCACAACAGCCAGGGGACCGTTGCTGCCGTACAGGTTATGATAGTGCTGTCGCAATGTTACACCTAACATACAGGATCTATGACCTTAGGAGAATGATTATTGTGAGCAATAAGTAAAAGCAGCCAACTAGTGGACCAGTGCAGAACACCGTGCCTGGCAAACGAACAGTTTGCGTAAGAGCCACCAGTAAAGGCGGCGTAATGTTCTTGGTACAGGTCACTTCTCGAAGAGTTTCAAGCCAACCTGCTGAACACATACGGCTCAATATTGCTGTGTCGAGCGAAGGGAGTTAGCCTAGCGAAGGCTTTAGTTAAAACTATAAATAGTGAGCCAGAAGAGTTATCATGATCAATGGAATGTCTGAGCAGCAGGGCTGGACAGGGTACCGCGATAGTATTTCAGAGATCCTTTTCAGTACCTATCTATATAGCTGTACCGAGATACATTTCAAAATGTATTCGTATCTCGGTAGTGAAATACTTTTATGATGTATTGCCCGTATCGCCATACTATGCAGGACACTGCTATCTCGTTACATTTTCTTTTCCGGGAATGAGCTGAGACGTCTTTCCAATGAAGTGTTTCCACGCGGAAATTTGGTGCCGTTCCGCTGCTGTTCCGCTCTTTCGTCCCGCGCTTGCGGGCGGCACGTGGCCCGCAACGTAGAGGTATGTGCCGTGCTGATTTCGACCGGTGGCGGCGTGGCGGTCGGTTGTCGGCGGCAGCGGCGGCGTCGGCGGGGCGGCAACTAGTACATCGGCGGCAGCGCACGCCAATTTTCGTACGTGGCGGCGGCTCCGGTGGCGTGGAAACCTAAACCGCAAATATAAATATCGAAAGTAATAAAACTACGTAGCTAATAACTTCTCTACAACTTGTAAAAAAGTCACAGTTTCGCCGCAAGGGCGATGCAATGAACGCGATAGCAAAAAACTGTAATGCTGTACGAAGTGCGGCTCGCAGCTTCCGGAGCAATATTAAATGTAGCAAACATGCAGTTGCTAAGTGAGCGCCTCCCGTGGGCAGCGCGTGCTGGTACGAAGGGCTTTATACGTTGTGTGTCACAAAGCTACACATACAAAGCTAGAGGAGGCCGCTAAATGAACAAACAGAAGATGAGCGCGAACTATCAAGTGAAGCACACACGAAGCGAATGCACAGATATATACCAAACGAGCGCGAATAGGCTGTCACAATGGATACTCTCAGTTTCAACAGCGCTCCTGTTGCAAAGGCGGCAGAAGCAGCGACGTAATCTAGCTTGCTTCAAGTGTCGAGCTGTGACACTTGGTAGTCGCTCTGTTTGTTCGTTTAGCAGCGTCCCTTGAGCTCGAGTGACTTTCGTACGCTTCCGTAACATCAGCGGGGACACCAGGGTGAAAGCTCTAAACATCCCTCTTCTTCTCACCACGAGACAACCGCGCGCGCATACGGCGGAAGGGCATCTCCCTGCGCAAGTATTAGAAGCGAGCGAGCTGGCCGACGACTTTTAAATGCGGACGTTGCCCTCCTCGCGCCATCTCGCTGGTAATGAAGAAACGCTTATAAACTCCTCCCGTCTCTGAGTCCTGCCAGAGGTAAAGGGTGTGTATATTGTTACGAAGCGCACCGAACCAAGGCTGTGAGACGAACGATCGGCTACGCGAAGAGGAAGAAGAAGAGACGGACCGCGTGCGATTCTGGCAGCCAGACAGCTGCAGGCGCAGCCTGTGTATATTTTAATGTTTTCCTCTGCCTCTACCACGTGCATGTGATTCCCCGTGACAATTTCGTGGAGGTGAGGGGTAGAAGAATCATGCTGTACGACAGAGCTCCGCAGTGGTCGTCGAGTCGGAGCTTTCATCATGCAAGACGAGGCCACAACCACGTCTGCGCCGGTCAATACTTCGCCTGCGCCGGCCCCGACAACACCCTCAACGATCGTCCTTACGCATCCTAAAGACACAGGGACATTCTGCGGTACGGATGACGACGTCGACGATTGGATTGCCGACTACGAACGCATCAGTGAGATCAATTGCTGGGATCCGACGCTCATGCTGGCGAACGTGCTGTTTTATCTCAAAGGAACAGCAAAGGTATGGTTCGAAAACCACGAAGAAGAGATTGGAAGTTTATTAATTTATTATTATTTATTAGTTACCTGCACCGCCCTGTAGGGCATTACAGCAGGGAGGTTACAGGCTATACAAAATACAAGAAGTTCTTCCAACGCGTGGTAAAAGGCATCATTTTCTGTAATGTATACAATGCGCGATGGCAAACTGTTGCAATCTCGAGCAGTCCTAACAAAAAAAGAGTAACGGAAAACGTCACCCCACACAAGAAAATTTCCTGAACTTCAAACAGTGGTCCACTCGCTGAGATATGTAGTTTGGTGCATGGATATATTGTTTGCGTTTTATGCCTGTTTCAGAATAATAAATATCATGGAATAAATATAATATCATGGAATAATAAATATCATGGAATATCATGGAATGAAATATCATGGAATAATAAATATCAGGAGCAGTGGCAGCTCGGCGTGCTGCAGCGGCGTAGGTCATCGCCTACGGCTGCGTTGTTGGTGGTTCGGGAACATTCAGCGAGCGCTCTACATCCTCGCGAACGATGTCTTCGAGGGAGGCAGCTTGGGGCTGAGACGACGAGTACATGTGGCGCAGTTCCACGCGAACATTAACCCTTATGGTTTCGCTTAGGTCATCGAGGCCGAGTCCTTAGACTTCTGCGATGTCTGGGGACATGCGTCGATTGTATTGGCGGGTCCGCATTTCAAGGGTCTTCTCATTGGTGGTAGCCTCGGAGAGGAACACTTGAACCGTCTTTAGCGGGTTTCTGATTACTCCGGCGAAGAGCTCCTTGCTTCACTCCTCGCATAAGGAGGCGAGCCTTCTTCTCTTCGGACATGTCGGCGTCGGCGTGGCGGAAAAGTCGCGTCATCTCCCCCATAAAGGTCGTTACGTTTGCGTTGTGGAGTTGCACGCGAGTCTGAAGCAGTGATGCGGCTCTTTCCTTCTGCACGACGCTTGCTAAGGCTGGCAGGAAAGCAGCTCGGAAGTCGTCTCAGGTTCGAAGCATTGATTCGCGGTTCTCGAGTGAAGTCCTTGTGGGGTCCTCCAAATAAAAATATACATGGCGCAGCTTATCGTCGGAGTCCCGCTTGTTAAGGTCTGCGACGCGGTCGTAGATGTCCAACCAGCTTTCCGGGTTCTCGTATGACGATCCGCGCAAGGTAGGTGGCTGTTTGGGATGGTTCACGGCCACGGTTCCCGGAGATCTTGCTTCCGCCATCGTGGATGCCGGTTTCGTTGCATCCCTTGTTTTCTTGTCCTTGTCGGGAAGCGGTAGGTATTGGGGTGGGGGTCCTTGTTGTCTGCGGCTATCTCGAAGGACCGGGTTGGAGTCGTCCTCTTGGCGACTTGGGCTTGGCTCACGGCTGGGAGGGGTGTACAGTACATGGACCGAGAAGCACCTCCACCAGATGTCACGCGGTTGTGACACACGCAGCACTTGAGACGAAGCACGCAGGACTCAAGGTGATGTCAGGCGAACTGTTTATTGGGCGAACTTGTGCCCAGCAAAGCAAGGCCAATGACAACTTACAGAAACAGCGGCGTGAACAGTCGTCCGTCGACGGAAAGACTGCGTCGGCTCTTATACACACAGCTTAATGCGTTCTCGCATTATCTCTGGAATTCCAGAAGTGACTCAAGTGTGCGCGTCAGCATGCAAAGTTTCAGGAATGGTCGACACGGTTCCTGAGGTGACATGCGCGATAAACGCGGGTTGCGTTGGGCGTAACAGAAAGCGATAACTGCGCTCGCCGCAAACCAAAGGAAGCGCGCGATTAACAGGAAGGTGATAACGGCGTTCACGAAACCAGCCGCAAGTGTCAATATGCATACTTATACATAAACGGTTACTTACGGTGGCGACGGGGGCGGCAAAAACCACCTGAGACTGTCCATATAATTGCCATCGCAATAATAGTAGTTTATATGATTTTGACGACGAGGACACTACGCCTTCGGAACGCTCTGAACAAACCCATGTGAGGGCGGTAGCGTTCCTTATTCCGACGACCCAATAGAGGATGTCGCCATGCATCAGGACCATCCGGCCATGAGGGCGGTATTTATCCGCTATAACACGAATTTGTGCACCTCTGCAGCGGCAGAGAGACTTTTCCCGTTCGCGAATCTTGTGTTGAGGCCGAATCGACTATGTCTAGACGGCGGCCTATTTGAGAAGCTCCTGTTCTTCACGTGTAATTAACACGCCAAAGTTATCAACAAACAGATGTTTGTTAAATAAATGTATGCTCTTTCTCAATTCCTTCGTTATGTGATTCCAGCGCAACCCTTGGGCTATGCTACTTCTAGCATAGCTAATGCTGTTGCCACCAAGTATGTCGATTTCGGTGTAGAATGTGTGTTACTCTTGCTGTGAGACAGTAGAATTTTTATTGTAACCGCTAGCTCTACATATTTCGTTAGTAACAATTCTGTACAGTGTATCCCTTCTTTGTAATACCTTAATGGCACTTATAATACTGATAAAATAATTAATCAATTGCACCTTTCAATGCGTGGAGCATTTAAAGATTATGCTGCACTTAAATGTATTTATGGAGTATGAACATCCCCGACATAGAAAAAAGTATCTCAGTATCAGTATTGCTGTATCGCTGTTCCGGAATACTTTTTTCGTTTGTTTGCAAAAGTATCACTGAAATATCCCTCTACGTCAATTAAAAATGTATCTCTGTATCTGTATGTTATGCTTCCAAACCGTGTATTTCGATATCTGTATTCCGGAATACTTTTTCAGCTATTTCTGCCCAACCCTGCTAATGATGTCAGTCACAAAAAGGAAAGGAATGGCTAGTATAGCCTCTTTGGCGAATACCAAACTCGAGAGGCTTTATAATAATAAATCGCTATCGGTAAGAGTTGAGGTAATAAACCATCAAATGCTCACTTAATTGACTTCATTGCGAAAAAATAAATGTAGACTTCTAACTTACAAAAAATTCTTTTTCACTTTCCCCACACATTGGTATGACCTTAGCATGATTCAAAAAGTCAGCGAAGGAACCTTTAGCAATAGTTTTAATTATGCCACTGGAGGAATAACAAATCTACAAAGAAAACAACTTTAAATCACGTGCACGAGGGCTGTCGAGGCTGGGTGGAGCATTTTTCGATTACGAAGAGATGACACTATTTCACCGGAGCACATGGAAAACGCAATTCCATTGTGAGCTGTGTCGCAATAAGCGGCGTTACTGCCTACTATTTTCGTCATGAGCTAATTTAAAAAACTAATTGAAACATGATTAACAAAATATCTTTCTAAATTGAACATCCTCTCTTCTTCTCAGTTTGGTTTCCGCCATGGATACTCACAGAGATGGCGCTTATTCATCATACTGATCAGCTAAAAAAATTAATTGACGAATGATATCTAGTCGCTTCAGTATTCATCAATCTAACAAAAGCATTTGACAATGTAAATCACAATATACTGTTCACTAAACATGAATCAATTGGCATTTGCCGACCTGCACTTTCATTACTAAAAAGCTAGTTATATAACAGAGTTCAAGTTGTTTCTATTTCCAATACCTATTCTCAATAGCGAACTACTAACATAGGTGTGCCACAAGGCTCTATTCTTGGCCAACTTCTGTTTTAATTTATATTAATGATTTACAAAATTGTCTCTCTTCGACCCAATGCATTTTGTAGGCTGGTGATACGACCATATTCACCTATCATAAAGATATCTCTCGTAATTACTTTGAATGCTGGCTTGGAAAATATTTTAAGCGGTGTAATACCAACATATTATCTATTAATGCTACTAAAACCAAATTTGTTGTATTCATTTCACATCAGCGTAACTTATCATCAATACCTCATATCACTTTTGGTTCCCACTCCCTCTCTCCTTGCTCATGTTCCTCCTTTCTTGGCATTCTTCTTGATAAAAATTTAGAATATGACTATCATATTGCTAACATAAAAAAGAAAATAGCGTATGATAAACGCCTCTTAATGAAAACGCGCCCTTACTTCTCAAGCACCACATTACTGTCTCTTTATCACTCTTTCGTCCATTCTCATTTTACTATGGTATAAGAGTGGGCAAAGATTTC
>JABSTT010003556.1:0-24426 GCA_013339685.2 Hyalomma asiaticum | reverse complement strand
TGACAAAGGAATTCAGACTAATGGAATTGTCACACAATAACGTCTCAAAGAAACGAAGAAAATTTTCTGGTTTCCCAAGGGGTGGCCTATACACAACCACTGCGAGCATCTTGCCAATGCGTAGAGCTAAGCATTCGACGTCGTCATTTATGACTGAAAGGTGAGGCAACTTTTCACAAGTAAGCGTGTCCTTAAAGTAAATAGCAAGGCCCCCTCCCCTCTTAGCGCTGCGGCACAGGTGCTCAGAATGATATCCAGATAGATAAGGCACTTCGTTTCCGTGAATCCAAGTTTCCGAGAACATTATCACGTCAAATGTCACAGCACAAGAGCCAATAAAGTGACTGATCTCGTCAACTTTGTTATTAATGCTTCTGCTATTAATATGTAAAAAAGAAAAACGCTTTGCAGGGAGCGAGAATTCAGAATTGAAAGCGTCAGTCGTGTAATAATTTGCATCGTGTTCTAGCTCCAACATGACGAAAATGAGGACAAAAGATGACCAAAAGACGAACGCTAGAAAGTATGCCACTAATAATGCGCATCAGTATCAGCACATATCTGAATAAGATCAGCTTGTGTGGCGATACGGACTACAGGCGAGCCTTCAACCTTTCTTGCCAAAATTTTGCCGTTGTTCGTCCAGACGAATTTCCAGTTTGCGGCTTTCTTTTTTGGATTGCACCTGAAAGCAGCGCTTTATTAGCCTGTGTGAGGTTCTCGTTTACGTAAATGGGCGTCTTCACCTCACTTCCAAGCACTGAGCTGTTTACCTTTGTTTTCTGCATTTTGACAAGAACGCATTTCGTTTGCTACGTCGCACAAAGCGAGCAATAATGCTTTGTGCACCCTGCCTTGAGCTACGTACCCAGTGACATGTGTCGAGATCAGCTTCGTCTATAGCCTCGCCCACAGTTTCCCCAATTTTTTCATTGCGAGCACTGGATCGTCTCCAACCGGCACTCCCTTCACTTCTACGTTATTCAGGCGCTGATATTGTTCTAGTTCTTCATACTTCTGAGCAAGCCTCTCGTTTTCTGCTTTCAGTGCTTTGTTTTCGTTTACAATGTCATGCATTTCCTGCCTGAGCTGTTTGATGTTTCCGCTATGCCCTTTACGTCATTGCAAATGTCCGTACAGAACGATACACTGTCCTTCAGCTCCCTCATGTCCGACCTGTAGTCTCGCTTGAAATTTTCGAATGCCTTAACTAACTCACGAAGGTCTTTCACATCCAGAGCATCCTTATCAGAATCGCCCCCAGCGTCTTTTGCAACTCCCTTTGGCATCACGAACACTTTACGCTGTGTTCGGCAGCAGTGCACAGAAAAACCAACAACACTAAAAGACTTTGTGAAACAAGAAGTCTCACCTGTAAGGCAAAATGAAGTGTCATTTAGGTTTCGTCGAAAAGATATCTGCTCATGAGTCTGACTCATATAGAGTAGTCAGTAGAAATACTGGCAAATGGTCACTAATATCGGATATGAAAACACCCGGTTTAATGTAATCTGTGCAGAGGTTTGTTATGCAGACGTCCAATAACGTAGCACTGTGTGCTGTGATTCTAGTGGGTATATCTACGTAATTTTTACAGGCATATGTGGCCAACATGGTTGTAAATTCTCTAGAGTACATATCTGATAATTTCAGATCAAAGTTTATGTCGCCCATAATGACAAAGGAATTCAGACTAATGGAATTGTCACACAATAACGTCTCAAAGAAACGAAGAAAATTTTCTGGTTTCCCAAGGGGTGGCCTATACACAACCACTGCGAGCATCTTGCCAATGCGTAGAGCTAAGCATTCGACGTCATCATTTATGACTGAAAGGTGAGGCAACTTTTCACAAGTAAGCGTGTCCTTAAAGTAAATAGCAAGGCCCCCTCCCCTCTTAGCGCTGCGGCACAGGTGCTCAGAATGATATCCAGATAGATAAGGCACTTCGTTTCCGTGAATCCAAGTTTCCGAGAACATTATCACGTCAAATGTCACAGCACAAGAGCCAATAAAGTGACTGATCTCGTCAACTTTGTTATTAATGCTTCTGCTATTAATATGTAAAAAAGAAAAACGCTTTGCAGGGAGCGAGAATTCAGAATTGAAAGCGTCAGTCGTGTAATAATTTGCATCGTGTTCTAGCTCGAACATGACGAAAATGAGGACAAAAGATGACCAAAAGACGTACGCTAGAAAGTATGCCACTAATCATGCGCATCAGTATCAGCACATATCTGAATAAGATCAGCTTGTGTGGCGATACGGACTACAGGCGAGCCTTCAACCTTTCTTGCCAAAATTTTGCCGTTGTTCGTCCAGACGAATTTCCAGTTTGCGGCTTTCCTTTTTTGGATTGCACCTGAAAGCAGCGCTTTATTAGCCTGTGTGAGGTTCTCGTTTACGTAAATGGGCGTCTTCACCTCACTTCCAAGCACTGAGCTGTTTACCTTTTGTTTTCTGCATTTTGACAAGAACGCATTTCGTTTGCTACGTCGCACAAAGCGAGCAATAATGCTTTGTGCACCCTGCCTTGAGCTACGTACCCAGTGACATGTGTCGAGATCAGCTTCGTCTATAGCCTCGCCCACAGTTTCCCCAATTTTTTTCATTGCGAGCACTGGATCGTCTCCAACCGGCACTCCCTTCACTCCTACGTTATTCAGGCGCTGATATTGTTCTAGTTCTTCATACTTCTGAGCAAGCCTCTCGTTTTCTGCTTTCAGTGCTTTGTTTTCGTTTACAATGTCATGCATTTCCTGCCTGAGCTGTTTGATGTTTTCCGCTATGCCCTTTACGTCATTGCAAATGTCCGTACAGAACGATACACTGTCCTTCAGCTCCCTCATGTCCGACCTGTAGTCTCGCTTGAAATTTTCGAATGCCTTAACTAACTCACGAAGGTCTTTCACATCCAGAGCATCCTTATCAGAATCGCCCCCAGCGTCTTTTGGAACTCCCTTTGGCATCACGAACACTTTACTCTGTGTTCGGCAGCAGTGCACAGAAAAACCAACAACACTAAAAGACTTTGTGAAACAAGAAGTCTCACCTGTAAGGCAAAATGAATTTCTTTAACGTGCGCGTCCCTCGAAGCACTGCTGCCAAACTGAGCGATCGACGAGCAGTTGCAGGTATATATCGCAGACGGTTCCCTGGTGGCGTTTATGTCGGCTGCCTCTGCGCAGATCCTTCATGCAGGTTGGCTGGGCACGCAGGCTGGTATCGTACGTCTTGGCTGTCCGGCAATGGTCACGAGAAGCCTGTTTCCCGCTGCAAGGTGCTGCGGAAACCACACCGGTTGTCTCGCGATGGCCGTAAGGCAAAATGAATTTCTTTAACGTGCGCGTCCCTCGAAGCACTGCTGCCGAACTGAGCGATCGACGAGCAGTTGCAGGTATATATCGCAGACGGTTCCCTGGTGGCGTTTATGTCGGCTGCCTCTGCGCAGATCCTTCATGCAGGTTGGCTAGGCACGCAGGCTGGTATCGTACGTCTTGGCTGTCCGGCAATGGTCACGAGAAGCCTGTTTCCCGCTGCAAGGTGCTGCGGAAACCACACCGGTTGTCTCGCGATGGCTGTGAAGGCAAAATGAATTTCTTTAACGTGCGCGTCCCTCGAAGCACTGCTGCCGAACTCTATGATTCCACGTTCCTTTCCGTGTGTTTCTTGTAGGTGCTAGTTGGTAGGCGGGGTTCTGTTTCTTTGATGCGTTTATTTTGCAACGTTTTCGGCACTGACCTGTCTCTTCTCTGCCAAGTGTGCAGTAAATGTAGAGGGGGATGAAGGAGGAGTGCACAGTGTGAAAACTGTTGTGATTTGCTGTCAGGGATTCAGGGGCGGAGCAACCAGTGTTTATAAGGTTGCCCCTCGTCCCTGTCAGGGAGGTTGGAAGAGGTTGGGAAGGGTGAAGGTTGGCGAGGTCGGGACGGATAGTGCAGGAGAGGACATCTAGTACGAGTCGGGATGGTGATTCTGGTCGCAGGAGCGGTGCTATGCACTGGTCGGCTCTGTCGAATTGAATCGACGGTCCTACGTATGTCCTACCAACCGAGCTGCTGCCTGTAAGTATGTATATACCGTCTTGTGTATAAAGTCAAGTTTTGTTTGTGTGAGAAAAAGGCTGGTCTCCACCCTTCAAGTAGCGACAACGCACGCAACGACGGACAGGCAGTAGGGGAAAGACTTCCACCCATCCTACTTCGCAGCGGCAACGTCATCTGGGGGAGCTCGGCTTCATGAGGAACAGAAGAAACAGGAGGAAGGAGAAGGTGTGAACTGAGTACAAGTTGACCACACCAAATCACCTTCTCTCTTCTATTGAAAATTTACTCAAACATACATACATACATACATACATACATACATACATACATACATACATACATACATACATACATAATGAACACTTCGTATTGTAAACTCACCAATATTTGCCCGCCAAAATATTCCTGGTATAGCACTGGGTAATGGGCACGCAACTACGTACTCTTTAAAGGGACCCTGAAACGGTTTTGCCCATTATGTGCAAACATGGTGATCCGGTAGAATGAGTCATTAGGATCCTTACAGGACAGATTTCAGCGCTCTGCTTAAAGTTTGTAATTTACAATAAGGTTTTGAACACGCGCATCGCAAAAGTTTGCAGCGGCTCACCAAAAGGCGTTTTTAAACGCCGCCGCCGTCGAACGATGTATGGGGAGGCCGCTGATTGGCCCCTAAGCAGTGACGTGCACATAATTTTCCCAACCTAACTACGAACAGCGTGCTCCTACAACGTGCTCCTTCGTTTCAGCCAATGGTATTGTCGCGGTATCTGGCGGCGTACACACTGGTCGCCGGCGCTCTTTCGCAGAGGCTAGCACTGCCGAGGCGGGCGACCCGAGTAAAAATATCGGGGCGCTATGTAGCTACGGACAGAGTTCTTCAATCATACCAGTTGGCAAACTTCGTTCCGAAATCTGGACAAGCCGACGGTCAAATCGGCGGGGGTTAGCAGACTGTCGCCCCATCTGGGAGCCGCAACTGGAAACTTTACTTGCACGGAATTTCGGAGGCGCTGTTTACCGCATGAAAGTGGCGGCCACATACGTTGGAGCACCGTAACAGTTGCTAATGGCTCTCTTATCACGCGGCTAAAGACGGAAAAAAAGGAGCGAAGGAGAAAGAATGTCTTACATTGCAATTCGCCTGCGCTTGTTGGTCAACTTGCACCATACGCATTTTTCGCTTGCAGACGACACGCTATGCAGTAAAATCCTTCTGCTGCTGTGTTGACACATCGATTGCTGTAGTCATGTGAACTGAATTCCGCTGGTGCGCGCTTTGTGCTGGATTCTCAATCACACATCGACATTCAAAGACGAAAAAGTTGAATAATTATTCACAGAAAATCATTCGCTCTTCGAATAGCTTTTCTTTTTCTTTCACCAGCGGCCTCGGCAGCCCAACAGACGATTTCCTGCTTCTTTCGTGAGAGCAGTTAGCACGGACAAAACGCTTCGTGTACTCACAGTGTTCGTGCAGAAGCAGAACTGACGGCACAAGGTCAGTGAATTTCCTTCTTCTGCAGAAGACGCCAGTGACGCCAGAACCACGGCGGAATTGACGGACGTTCTGTGTGCGCAACATCGCTTGCATAAGGCTCGCTTCATCGACGCGGCGGAGGTTCTGTTCTCCATAACACAAAACACACTAACCTGCCATTTAGTACTCGGTTTCTGTGTCGACAGATGGCGCGACAATCTTCTAACCTCCGCACTTTTGGCACTTGGCGTGTCCCGAGTTTGATACATGGGGCCTATGGGGAGTTTGGTAACTGGTATGATTGAAGAACTCTGGCTACGGCGGGTTCGGCAGAGCGGCTGACGCGGGAGGCGCTGTCGTCGCTAGCGCGCACTCCGCAGCTAATCGAATTGAGGAGGAACAGCAGAGGTAAGGAGGAAGGCGACAGAAATAAGCCCTATAGCTGCCCTAGCGCATGGTGTATCGCTTCATTGATGGTGTGAATTGTTTCGCAACTGTTTTGCCTAATGAGTGAAGCAATGTAAAAAAAACCGTTTCAGGGACCCTTTAATGACACAGTATTGCCGTTTTAATGACACAGAATTGCCATACAGCAAAACCCATTTCCAAAGTCGGACACTTCGCCGAATGAAGTTATTTTCCGCGTCAACATCGCGCAGTAGTATGATATAAGAGCTTCCTCAAAGAGAATTTCACTGCTGCACAATGTTTTCATGATACTGTGTGCGAGTGCAATATTTTTGAAAAGAAAGCGCTGTGTTCATATTATTGTAACAATGCCAGTAAATCGCTCTAACATTTAGGTTTCGGCTCCTACGATGACAGTCTTCATAATGAACGCCTCATAGTTTTAATGTTAGGTATATCTTGCAAACCAACATGTACACGTCGTGCTGAATGCCTATGTGCATGAGGTTTTCTACTCTGCATGGATATGCGTGTGCCCCAAAGGGCACAAATGTTTGTAGCGTCCGCTGGTGAGAAGGCGTTAGTGTGCGTGCTTTCATTTCACCGCTCCCAGCGGCTTAATGGGCCATTTTCTTGAACGTCACAGATAGCGTTCCACAAAAACGAAGCACTAAGCCGTCGCCTAGGGAGGCTTCCGTCTGGAGTAAGACCTCGGGTGGGAGCAAAGCCCCTATTCGTTGGTAAGCCAATTTTCCTCATTGGGAACACGCGCTTCCGTCCGAAAAAGCCGCGTCCTCTAACTGCCCGGCCATTTGCGGGTCCGTTGCATTCCCAAAGCTGAGGTTTTCCTAGATGCTACTTACCCCTAATCCGCACTCCGCAACCACCCGTCCTAAACTTTCGAACTTCGGTAATAGCTGGCATTCTAGTCGTTAAAAGCGTTGGAAGCTTCGCCACGATACGTATCAGCTGTTTGGATGCATGTGTATATATACCGCATTGCAAAATGCAGAAGCAGGTATTTTGCCGTGAATCATGGGCGCACCAATCGCTTGAGAGTAAGCGCGTAGGTCATGTGTTGTTCTACACTTAGGTACCACTATTTACCACAGCGCAACTGCATAGGTTTACATAAGAGTTGTCGAGTTGTGTTCTGCACAGCAAGGACATAGCAGAACACAACACAACACAGCATGTGAGCGTTTAAATGCGAAGCATTTCTTAGCGAACTTCGGCGACTTTGAGCGTATCTATCTATCTATCTATCTATCTATCTATCTATCTATCTATCTATCTATCTATCTATCTATCTATCTATCTATCTATCTATCTATCTATCTATCTAGCCGCCTACGATTTTGTGCTCTCCTGGGCGTTTCGCTATTGGGATGTTTACGAAAATTGGTATGCCACAACATGACTGCATGACAAGCATAAATGACCGGTCATAACATGAAAATCATGACATGCATGTCATGAGCGACATGATTTACATGCCACGGTCTTGGTGCTCTCCTGGAAGTTGCGTTAATGGGATGTATACCAAAATTGCTATGGCACAACACGACTGCATGACTATCATAAATGACAGGCCATAACATGAAAATCATGATATGCATGTAATGAGCGGCATGATTTACATGCCACGACCCTGGCGCTATAAAGCAGTTTTTTTAATGGGATGCATACGAAAATTGGTAGGGCCCCACAGGACTGCATGACGATCATGAATGACAGGTCATAACATGAAAATCCTGGCATGCATGACATGAGCGGCATGATATACATGCCACGCGTTTCGATAATGGGATGTAAACCAAAAGTGCTATGGCGAACACGACTGCATGAGGAACGTAAATGACGGGTCATAACATTAGAATAATGATATGCGTGTATGAGGGGCATGGTTTATATGCCACAATCATGGTGCTCTTGCGGCTGATTCGTTAATTTCATATGTACCAAACTCGGTATAGCGAGACAACAATGTAAATCCATTTTACGTTCCTGATGCGTGCTTCGGATTTCCTTGATTCCAACTGCACGTAGGATCTGCCAATTTTTTTCGCGCTGTTTCCTGCGCACTTGAATTTTCATGTACTTCGATAATTGCTTATAGCAGCGTCATCCTTTTATTGCCGTACTGTTGCGTCTCCAGTTTTGAAATGTTCTAAGTTCACGGCTGTGTTTGTTTTATTCATAGGTGTTGCGGCAAGACAAACTTCATAATTTTTTCATGACGGTGCACTTGAGCGCTTTCATGTTTTCGCCATAAGATTCGTGGAAATGAAGAGCCACGTGACTTATAATTATAACTTGACGTTATGTTCTGAGATGGAGGATTTATTGAGCTTAGTTTCAACGAAGGCGAAAGAAGAAATTTCTCTGCGAGTGGTTTATTGGCTGTTCTTCACAAAAAAATCAAAAGAATACAGGACAGCTCTAGCACGAGCAGGAACAAATTTTCGAGAAGAGAACGAAGGGAGCTGTCACGCTTAATGCAGTTGAACATGCAAGCTTTCGACTTTCATCGCATTGGACCTGAACGAGCCAACAAGATGGCGAGGGCGCTTATTGAGATTATTTAGTGGTGCTTTTGAACCCTGTTTTATGCTTTCAGCTCCGTCTTGCTGTTTCCTTGCATCTGTATCACGACAGGATGTGAAGAGAGCGCGTGTGCGAGGCTAGTCCTTGTTGAAGTGGCCCATACGCAGCTAACGAAAACACAGGCCCAAGTCCGCCTCACCTACAGTGCTCTTCCTCCAATATAGGGTTAAAATTGGACGGCGACTAGCTGGCGTCAAGGGAGCTACCACGTACGTCAAGTGACTCATGGGATCAACAATGTTGAGTGGAACCGGTATACTGCGCTAAAATCTTCTGGCATAGGCCACGTTTCTGTTGTGGTGTCCACACCTACACAGTCTCCTTTAAGTTATGAGACTGGCTGATGGCGAGTGTGGTAACACTTCTTGGATAGATCTTCAGATATGACAGTGCAAAGTTGAGCCTAGGATGGGCTTGCTCAGCGACACAGGATCTTGCCAACACATTCCTAGCTGTGGATCGCGAAGTCGAACGGTAATATTGTGTCAACACTCTTCGGCGGTGGACGCACGCCAAGCAGGTAAAAGCGAGTGTAATCGGTGGTCATACGCCTGGCGGTATTATGCGCACAAGCGATGAAAGATAGGACGCCATCCCAGTATTCGTGGTCGGAAGATACGTACATTGCCAGCATGCTTCTTAGTGTTTTATTGGTGCGCTCCACAAGACCGTTGTTGTGAGGGTGATAAGGTGTCGAATGGCGTAGCTGTGAACTGCAGAGATGAAGTATTTCTTCCATCCACATCGTCCGCAACAAACTGGCGACCACGATCGCTTATGAAGAGGAACTGTGTCGAAGAATGACGAACCGTAGCAAGAATGTGGCGATAAATGCAGCGGTTGAAGTTACCACAGCAGCCGTTTCCGCGTCGCAAGTCAAGTGATCTACACATGCGAGCACCCATCGATTGTCATTAGAGGGTCGGAAAAACGACCACCACAGATGGATACTGACTACTTCGAGCGGCAGAAAAGGGGGCGGCACACGGTGAAGAAGACCTGGCAGAGTTGTCGTAGGGCGCTTGTAGCGTTGACATCGCTCGCAATCAGTTACGTACTGCTTGACTGTATCTCGCGTTTTGGGTCAGCCTAAGTGGCCATATGTTGCACCGTCGTCCACTGTTCTCAGTATTTTCAGACCCAGAGTCTGCGGCACCACCAGAAGGAAGCGTGCACCTTGAGCCGAATAGTTGTTTTTGTGCAGCAAGTCACCTCGCACCCGCTGGCTTGAGGACTTCGATGACACAGAGGCGCGAAAGACAAAATCAAAACAATTTTGCGTTCGCCGTCCTGGGCGATGACGATGAAGTGCGCTCATGCGGAGCGTGCCGCGTGGGGAGAGCGGTGGTTCAGTCCTGCTGGTTCTAGCTGGACGTCCGGTCGAGAGAATCTGAGACCGACCGCTACTCTGTACCGCGGCGCCAATGACCTGCGTTCATGCTGGGCAACAGATCCAGGGAGCCAGGCGATCTGAGAAATCGGTGCAGACAACCTCAAGCAGCTGTGTCCCGTGCTGGGTGACCGGTACGGGGAGCCACACAAGGTGGCCGTGTCCTCGGCCACTGCGGCGACCAGCCTTGCTACTGGCGCTGTCATTCCAGCCATCGCTGTCGGCAACACAGTACCAAGAGACCGCGGCCTACCGGCGGCAGCGGCTGCTGAAACTGTCGCTGCAGCGTAAGGGACGCTGCTGCGGTCCAACAGGCCCGTGGGTTAACCCATACTGCCGGCACCTCAGCGACGACAGACTCGTCGCCGTTACCTCGGCCTGAACGCGCCAACGACGACACGCCAAAAAAAGCAGGGCGAGCAACTATTTTTACAGTAGAGACATTGTAACAGCAGCATTAAGGACTTCTTTTATTGCTTCTATCCCCGCGTTACTATGTGCGTAACGCGAAGCGTGTAACTACTTGCCTTCTGATGTATATTATATGTTGTCTGTTTGCTGGATAACCGACTTAGTTCCTTGGCGAGTGGTCCTGGATTCAAACGTGGAAGCAGTTCCATCACAATCTGGCCAGCCTGCCGTGATACCACTCGTAAGAACATCGAAAGAAATATTGAGTGCACCCTCATTGTGACGGTGCACCTTATCTCGAGTGCACTCTCACTCAAGTTAATCCGATCATGGATACCAAAAGATTGGTCGCTGTCGGATCGGAACTGGGATCGTCAGGCGCGGGATTGCGTAAGTGGGTTGAGAAGGAACCGGCAAAGCAGAGAGTAACATGCTGCGGAGAGAGGCGACTAGACAAGCAGACGAAAGAGCGACAGAAATTATCGAGCTGAAGCTAAAGTTTCAAGAAGGAGCTATGCATGGAGCTGCAACTGCAAGAGCCAACTCTGACCCACTGTATCTACCGAGCAGCCTCTTTTCTGTTCTGAACCCACATAAACTGCTACCTTTGTTTGATGAACGACGCGATGATTTACACGCGAACATCCAAAGATTTGAACTCAGGACAAGTCTGGCCCCAAGATAAGTGGGCATTAGTTGTCAGCTTGTGCTTGAGTTGATGCGCTGACCATAATTTGCCGCGCGACTGCTGCTGACTCTCATGATTAGAAGGTAGAGAAAGCCTTGTTTCAAAGATTGCGATTCACTGCGCAAAGATACCAGCATAAATTTCACAGGGCACGGGCGGAAGATGGCGAAACAGGAGGAAAGTTAGCTACGAGACTTTCAGGCTCCTTTCACCCCTAGGCTGACATGGCGGACTCGCCCAGAACGTTCGACGGCCTTCGCGTCTGAACAGTTCATCCAGTGTTGCCGTTCAAAAGCTTCCCTTATTCTTGAAAAAAACAAGAGTGGATGCCCTTGCAAGAGTTAGCTAACGCTACCGATTAGTTCATGGAAGCCTAGAACCTATCCACCCTGGGGAAGCCTAGAACCTATCCAACCAGTATGCGCTCACGCGAAATGTTTTTCCACCGTCTTAGACAAATGCCGGCTGCTCAGCGTGCGATCTGCCAAAGTTCCGCATCTACTTTTCTCGTTTCCATTTTATAATGCCTTACTCCTACAGTTTTTCCTCACCACCTCCTTTTACAGAACACGCGCATTCGATACCTTCTAGGCAAGAGGAACCGACGCTCTGGTTTCTCTCTTGGCTCTAGCAGTTACAGTACGCAGATATGATTAGCATGCGCGCAATGTCGTGTTCATGAAATAGGGGACATAACCTATGAAGCGTAGTCTAGGAATGCGCAAGGAGAAGTATAATGTAACACCACTGCTTTCTTCCGCTGAATGTGTGTTTTCTATTTCCCGTCGCAACAGCTCCCACATTGCAAGCCTGCGAGCATATTGTCCTCCTTTCTCCATGTAGGAAAACATAAAAAGCCTCTATACCGAAACGAGTCATCTACCCAGCTCCCGTAGCATCAAAACGGCTTCATGTTACTTTGTGTATGCCGCAGACTTCTTCGAGAATGATGCAGGGCTCTAGCAACCTACGCACTCTCGAAGTGCACAGCTGGCGACAAGGCTCGTTTTCATCGAGCGGTCTCGGTAATGAGGTGCGTCGGTGCATACCGAGCATGCTTTCACGGCCAAGGAAGTAGCAGATTGCAACGGCGACGCGGTGAGCTCAGCTTTAACGACCATCCACGATGCGCCGCGTTCGCAACCTTTGTTTCGGAGCGAACGACGCCCAAGAATGTGCTTGCTTCCGAAATGATGCGCGCAGAGAGCCTACAACAGCAAAAGGGAAGTGTAGCTCCCGCTCCTGGGTGAAAACAACGGAGACCTGACACCGACAAGAGCGCCACCTGTATGCAAATGCGAAGCGGGTCTAGTGGTGGTATTTTAAACGTGGCTGCACGCAGCACTCCCGCGGGGTCAAAATTTGTTGCGATAAGGCATTGGCCGCTTTATACTTTTGCATATTCTACTTTTCATATACTTAATTTAAGCCTCCGAGGCTAGCAACAACGGCCGAAGACAACAACGACCGAAGAAAGGAGCCCGTAACCAGCCGCTTCTCTGTTGGCCTTACGAAAACACAGTCAGCAGCGGTGCCACGCACCGCCATGGCCCGGACACTATCAAAGGATGCAACCGCAGTATACTTTGGGCTGTTTCAGTGTCATCGCTCCTATTACGAAGCAGATGTTACATACTGTTCTAAGTTGTTATTTTCATCATTGCACTTTACCATTGTCGTCGCTTGCCTCTCTCACTGAGTACAAAGTACATTCGCCCATCAAAAGAGCAAAGCTATGCTCATTGCTATCTGCTATGCTCATTGACCAACTGTCAAAATCTTCAATTCGGTGTCGATATTAAGACAAATCATCAGGAAGCAAGATTCACCCTCCCCTTTTATTTCTAGGGATTCAAGTCCTAAAATCCCGACGCCATTATGACAGTCGCGTAGTATACGGCTGAAAAATTTGCACCGCCTGGAGTTGTTTAAGGTGCAGAGACATGACATAGTACAAGGGCCTCAAGCACTTTGCCTGCCACGAAATGCTGCCGCCACTGCCGGATTTCGGTCCCGCGACCTGCGTGTCAACAGCAGCCAAGTGCCTTAGCCAATAGACCACCGCGCCGGGTATGCTCCTAGCTTAAACGCCACAATGCGGGAAGTTTTTATTTTTGCGTCGTAAAGATATACCTTATCCTCTTATGTATGGTCTTGTCTTTCGGCGCCAGCTTTAATAAGCTGCAGTTGAGATATAGTTGAGTCAGTTCGCACAGAGGAGATCAAGGCAACAAACCTCCGTCCTGGATTAGGGCACTGCTACGACAATACACAGCGGATCTTAAGCGCAGCGGTGAAAAGTAGATTTTGAGCTGGACGCATACACAGAGACGCTTTCACACGAAATGTATAGTACTACGCGTATCAAAAGAAACGCCGAAGTGATTGTACGTGGTTACTTCATGTAGTTATACGTGCTCATTCAAAGCGGGTTCCAGAATTCCTACATTTCACAGAAGCGCGATGTCCCCATTGACCTCATGGCACTTTTAAGCTACTCTTAAACAACCGTTCTACAAGAGTACAACCCGAGCACAGAGAAGACGATTTCAAGCCAGCTTCGAAGAAAAGAAGTTCTTTTGGTTTCATCAAAAAATAACGCCAAGCTGGCACCCACATGCTGCTGACGTTCAGAAACAAGCCAAACATATCCTTTCCACGTACCGGGACGTCCGGAGGAATAGCACTTTCGTGCAGATTGCGGTTGAGGCTGGTTTGATCGCAAGAAAGCACCGCGGGGCGGTTTTAAGCAGTGATCAAACGTATTGTTGAACATGGACTAGGCGTATACTGACATGTGTTGCCTTCCCATTTACCATGTGAAAACAATGACGCTTATGAGCGCTCCTAAATGATTTACAAGAAATTACAGCACCACTTTATTACATTTAGAGTAACGTTAACCTTAAGGTGCATTAGTGCTGTTTGCTTTCCTGATCCTTATCAGGCGCTCTCTGGCCAATGCCGGACATCACGCCCGAAGTATTACCAAGAAAGGTTATGATGGTGCCTATAATGCATGCATTTGAGCAGGTGCGACGGGTTACGTGCGGTTAGCAAGAAAACATGGCCCAGCGTTCGCGCGCAACAGCGAAGGACACGCTGTAAACGTGAAGTGAGCAGATTCCGACCTCGCCGCAGCGGCCGATGCCTGTTGCTGTTGTTGTTATTCCGGCGTGTGCTAGAACCGGAGGCGTTATTTGCGTGAAGCAATTAGAAGGATTCGACAGCCAATGCTACGCAATCGGAACGGGAAAATAAAGAACATTTTCACACGCTGCATCTCTCTTTCCGTCTTGATATTTGATCCGCGCAGTACAACGCAACCAAAAAATAATATTCTGCTGGGAATTCACTGCCATTTGTCTAGTACATTATGTGTATTTCTTCGATGCTACCGTCTATTTTCTCCGTATTTCACACGTTCGACCTCCAAACGGTGTTTTATTACGGGTACGCGAAATGTCTCTTTAACGATTGCGCAAACCATGCTTCCGTAACTCCGTCAACACCGACACATATCTCTTATGACTGGCCTTCACTGCATTAGTTTTATAGCAAAAATATGTGCAACGATTACAATTACCGCCAATGAAGTATTATGTGTGCTGTGAATAATTTATGTACTGGTTAAATGAATATCAGCATTGAGCTTTACAACCGAATATAGTTATTATGATCATTACTGCGCGTTGTAAAACATTGCTACACGCAGGGTGGGGAGGCAGTGTATTTCATTCACTCATGACGATGGTATGCATAAATATCGGAGAGGTTTGTTTGTTGGTTGATTGGTTGTTACTTTCAAGCATTGGCGCAACCCACCGAGGGGAATCGGCCACGAACCGAGGGGTTTGTTTTGAAAAAGGAGGACTAATAGACAATACAAAAAATGCACAATATGACTTCATGAGGTTAAATGAATACCTCCTTGCCAAAGTTGTAGCTGTCATCAAATAATAATAATAATAATAATAATAATGGTAAAATTAAGTTAAGCAGCATTGAATTCTCTTTGTTTCACGAAGAAAATTGTATACGGCCTTGCAAACGTTGCTGGGACTAAATCCCAGCACAATAGCACGAAAACAGAGCACCACCAGTAGGGAGAAATTTAGACACATATTTCACACGGGTACTTCTAAAACAATTTGGGTTGGATATTAAACGGCGAAATGATATAAAGATGTTCTCCAGATACTCATTCATCACAATGCGTCGGAGAGGACGGAATACTCGTTTTCATCCTTTGTTCTTAAACGAGAAGAAATATTAGGTGAGCA
Organism: Hyalomma asiaticum; assembly: GCA_013339685.2. Classification (NCBI taxonomy): domain Eukaryota; kingdom Metazoa; phylum Arthropoda; class Arachnida; order Ixodida; family Ixodidae; genus Hyalomma; species Hyalomma asiaticum. The sequence continues at coordinate 9,113 of JABSTT010003556.1, read as the reverse complement.
CAAGACCTCTGCGTCCTATAATTTTTTTATAATTCATTTTTTAATAACCTTATGTCTAAAAATAAGACAACAGAAATACTGTTCAAAGAGCACAGAGTGTTTGCAAAATTTCAAACCCTTTTTAAAAAGCACTAACTATGTTATTGTTGTTTTTAAACGTTATCTGTATTCCGAATCGATTTTGACACCCTTTTCTTCTTCTTCCTAGCAAATCCATTAGACGAAGCTGCCAAGAATGGTCTTTTCACCTGAGGCACCGAGGTGTTTTATGTGAAGCTTCGCATTCTCGTGTCGCATTGTATTAAATTTGTCCGGGGTGACATGACGGTCGTGTTTTACGAGAGGTGGTGTGACGTCCCTTCTTCCCTGAGGTTTCAGACACATGCGGATCAGGCTTCTTTTCACTTTCCTTTGCGGCAACAAATCCGACTTCCATTTGCAGAGAAAAATGTGACAATATATATATATATATATATATATATATATATATATATATGCGCCTTCTTTTTTTTTGATAAATTATGCACCTTCGGAAGACAGTAATCAAGCCTCCATCACGAAGTGGACAAAATTTTTCAATTGAAGACTAAGACGGTAAAAAAGGTTTTTTTTGTAGACAACAGAAAGTTGTTTTTATTTAGCACACTAGTGTGTTCTGCAGAACACGCATTTTCCCTTCATTGCTCAAAGTGCGGGACATGCAGATTTTTTCATAAGAGTTAGGGCAGTTTCCAACAGGTATACAATTATTTGCACTTAATTTATTTCTGCTGGCCTGGGTCACGATCTTCGCAGCGCATTCATGCACGAAATTCCCGTTTTTGCTACGCTAAGAAAGAAAACACTATTACCTTCCCTTGTACAAGAAATACCATTTCACCATTCAAAAATTTGTAAGCACGGATCGGGCGGCATATTCAAGCAATTTAACCTAGCGATAGAATATATAAATTATGAATCATAGAAGGGAAACCCAAATATGATACTGTTTGAAGTTTTGCATGCTAGAAGGCGAGCATGATGCACGACACACTATATAACTAAAGCGCAGAGTGATAGTTTTCTATTTATTAACGGAGACTTTTGGGCTTTATTCAATCGCCGTTTTATGTTCGCTTTTCACACACAACTGTTTCAAAAACAATGTGCATTGAAGATTAGATTTATTTGCGTTTGTATGCATTATTACGATGCAAGATATGGAAAGGAACAGTAGGACATCCTGTAGCCTGTGTCGTGAGTGAGCATATAAGGAAAAACGATTCAAATCATATTTAATGACAGTCATTAAAAAATTAAAAAACGAAATATGCTATATGCTATATGCGACGTCGGCAGCTCTGTATTTGAAACAATATGCAGTGTCAGAACGAGTGTGCTTCTATTCAAGCTATGAATGAATCAATAAGCTTATTTCTGTTTGAAGACTGGTTTGTCCTCGCAGGTCGATCCTTCAATCTGCGGCCCAAGTAGCGGGCACTGCCTCCCCACGATCGACCAGCCATTGGCGGCAGGGAGAATATACTATAGGATTCAGAGCTCTTCGAGCCATTCTTACTGGCCTAAGCACATAGTATGGAACGGTATGGGCAGCGATTGTATCGGACTCTGATTGCTACCCCTCCTCCCCCTTCACCCTTACAGTCCCTGAACGAAAAATATTGGGTTTTTTCCGTCTTAACAATGCGCGATTGCCGCGGCAACCAATTCTCCATGATCTCCTCCATCTACGCCGACTTTTGGCCGGGCTCCCTCCTTGGCATCTGTGAGCTTTTGTTTTTCAACACTTTTCGCTTCATTTGTTTTTCGCAACTTCCAACAGTTCCGGGAAAAGGTCACAGTTTAGCTAGAAGGGGGAAGAGATTATTGCAATAGCGGGTAATTTTAATGTTATGGGAAGTCAGGCTGCCAGCTAACTCTTTCGTTCGCGATCTCACTTAGCCCTACAAAACGTTGGTGTAAGAGAATACGGCTGCTCCAGGGACACTTCTCGCAGTCTCTTCGCGTTCATAACGCAGCGCGTAGAAGCGTGTGCGAGCCCTGCGCTGATGGCGGCCGATATAGTGGGCGCGCGCCGATATCGTGACATACGGTGATATTCGATTGGATAATCGAAGCTAGACATTAGTATTCAATTTGTATTAGAAATATGACATTAACACACCATTATTATATATTTTGTGTCCATGTATGGCTTCAACGAACTTGAGAAGCTCTTGCAGCTCTTTGTAGTTGTGACTAGGCGGAATGAAATATTAGATATATGCTATGGGGAATTGTAGAGCTTAGTACATTACAACATTATAATTTGGTATGAGAAATAAGTAACCAAAACCAACTGCAAGGACCTATTTATCCTATTGGACAGTTTCTTCAACTTTACTGCAACGAACAACAATATTACGCAGAATTGAAAACGATACTATATACTGAAAGCACGATATGCTTCGTGCTATAGGAAACAACTACTCAGACTAACTGCAAGGAGCTAGTTATTCCGCAGGAAAAGGTTCTGGGACTTCACTGTAATCCATAAGAGTATTGTGCTAATTCGAGAACGGCACCTTTCCTGGGAAAGTCCTGGGAAATTCTTCCTAGGAAAGTGTTAAAAATCATTTTAACAAAAACGTATAGCTGTCAAGTGAAGATGATACGCAACGGCACTATCCTATTCGCCACCACATGCGTCGCAAACAAAGAACACGAACGAATTATGGGAAACACGCTTTCACATAACAAACAACTTTTGTACTGAAAGAATTAAGAAAAACACTCAGCTTCAGTTGTTTGGCCAAAGCTTTCGCGTTACGAGTTATAAAAATCCTAATGCAGTAAAAGATAGGTTATGATGGGCAGCAGACAAATGAATATAACAACGAATGCATCTGTTTGCAATTATAATAGTACGACGATGAAAATTTTTATACATGTACGATATTAGCCATAGCGAAACTATTTTATTTTAACATTGTCATAATCTGGTCTTCATTTTTTGTTTCTTTTTGTTCAGAATGATAGTGATTTCAGTGTGTTAGGTGCGCGGTATTTTTGTACAGTCACAGGTGGACTCGGAAATCTACTCACAGCTGTATATAGCTTTCCTTTGATATGTTCGTTTCCCTTAATGCACTGAAAGCTGTCTATTTTGTAAGTTTGGAATTGTACAGATAATATTTCTGAACGAACTGTTTTAAGAGTGTTCGGTCCTTCGTCGGGGCACAACACTCTCTTGTAAGTACAAGGAAGCAAGAAAATTGGAAACCGAGATAAAAGGCCTCCGCTGTGGCTACAAAATTAAAGTAACGTCAAGTTGAGTATTGCAGCAAGATGAACTATATCTTAGGTAGGCATTAAAACTCGTCAGACGCCATTCGCAACACACTTCACGCACGAAATTCTACCCTACCACCTCAGGCAACACACGCCTTTCTGGACGACGCATAATTTTTCACGATGCATTCAGGCTTAATGCATGGTGTTTAACGGCAAGTGTTCCGTTCTTACGCGCACATTTCTTTTTTTTTCGTTGTAGAGACCAGCTCCAAGGAAACGGTCGATTTTCGGCAAGAAAAGGTACTCTCTGTAATGATACCGTCAGCATCGTTTCAACAACCCTTAATCGCCGCTCACCGAGCGCTCAAACGAGAAATTGCCTCCCTAAATGTAAATTACATGCTTTGAAATAGGTGTCCGTGCATTAGTACATCTGTCTTGCCTTAATGGTTCCGTTACACGAGTGTAGAATAGTGCTATTCTCATAGTTTTGTTTTACCGTTGTGCGATTTCTTCGTCGGAGAAAAGAGAGTGGGTGAGACATCGATCATACCTTCCCTCCGTCGTCGCCTGCCCTCAAGGGCCCCGCCTACATTATCATCAAAGTACCCGCCTGCATGCGTACAAGCCGTGATACGTCCTTCTTTATCATTCATGGCATACCAACTTTTCAGTGGCGTTCCGAACGTTCCTACTTTTGGTCATTAAAAATTGAGGCCTGTGTTTATTAACGAGGTTAGAGCTCTGGATTCGTTCGGACGACGTATTTTTATGGTGTTCTTCTGATTATGGTCAGCAGACGCGCCCGCCCTTAGTACTAACAACATTCTGTAACTCTCATTCGCATATCGCTCATGCAGGAAGGGATTAGCCTACGAATAGCTCAGGTGTTTCGGATCGAGGTTGATTCGTTGTAGCCATCGGCGACGTTCGCAGCTTCGAGCATAAATAATTAAATATTAAAACAAAGGAAACTACCTTGGGAACGTGGTATTCGAAGCCGGGTACCCACGGTTTCAAGGCGGGCGTACTAATCACTAAGCTCTGAACAGGTGGTTGCAAAGCATGCATTTATGGCGACCGTATAAACGCTTTGTAGCGACGATTGTATTATAACTTGCTATGGACGAGAGATAGAGAAAATCACAGCGAAAGAGAGAAGTAAACCGTTTCACTTGGACCCTCTACCACAAAGAAAGAAGAAAGTTATCAGGTTTAGGACAAGGGAAAGGCGGACCCGCACTTGCCCTCGAACCTCTACCCATATCATTGGCCGCAACCCACCGCTACGTGATAACGACAGCGATAATGATAGTACCACGTGGTAGTGATATCGTGCTATCCTGATAGTGGTATAATGAGTTATCGCTTCGTAAAGCTAGAGCACGAAGAAGACTAAGGAGGCTGATAGGAAGGTGACACCACCAGCTGAGGCGATTTTGCCAGTCTTCGCGACGTTATGTTAGCGAAGCTCTTTCAATTCTCTTTTACCTTTACCGTTAGGACCGGGTTGACCGAGGAAATACGGCAGAAGCGTTTACAATGCGGCGGGGCACACTGAAGACAACGATGATGATGATATATCGATCATTTTAATTCAACAACGCGAGTGTCTGTCATGTTGAGAGTACTAATATGCCACCGGGAATGAGCATGGCATGCAACACGTGCTTGCGTAAATTATAACAAGGCGATCCCCATGCTCCTATCTACAAAACAATCGAAGTCGTGGTTATAAGCCAGCGCCGCAATTTAAATTGATATCAAATGCGTGGGGCTCATACGATTACTGCGCGAGCGGGCATAAGCCGCGTGTTGATTTTAGTTAACCTTACGAAAATGGCAGCCATGTGAAGCTCATAATCACTTAGTCTATTAGACATATTAGTCACACACATTTCATTCATTCTCTCCCAGTTTTGATAAATGGGAAGGGAAAGGCGTGAAAGACAGACAGACAACGAACTTTATAGGCTCTGACTCGGGGCTGGCACCATCACCGTGGGTCCTGGGTTGTAGCAAGCCGCGCCTGCATCACCTTCACATGACACAACTAATGTCTTCCCCTAAAGAATATTGCCTCTAAATACGCACGAATAGAGGTAACATATAGTTGACACAATTATTCTAGAGCTTCTGGTTCTTGTTTTGCTTTCTTTTTGCTTTTTTCATTTAGTGCAAGATATCTAAACACCGTGTACTTGGTATATCATTGTACGCCATTTCGTTTTTCTTTCGAGGCATCTATAGAGCAGTGTCCTTGTTTTCAGAATATCCACACAAGGGAGGGACGTAGAAAGAAGGTAAAATAATATGCGTATTTTGACATCACATGACAATTCACACCTTGCGTTACAGTTGCGTGAGTTCGAATCCCACTTCCGGGACCATATATCGTGTCCGCAACATAAACAGACAGGCATTGTGGCTAGAGGCTGCGCCAACCGAAAGCGAGCAGGCGATTTCTTTCAAGCATTTTTAAAGCGAGTGATATCAAAACGAGGGAAAGGAAACAACAGAAGGAAATACTAAGTGTGAGGTTATAGTCACACTGATAAGCTGCGTACAAGTTCCACAAAAAGTAGGCGTTTTACGCGGGTAGACTTTTACGCGGGGGCAAAGCCAAAGGCTACTGTAATCGTCGCACTTTGTGTAAGATCATTTTTATACTGCTAACTCACGTCATGTTCCTGAACATTTGCAGTTCGATCAGAAGTTCTATTCGGCTTCTGGCATTTCGTCCTCTAATTCACATAGCTTTCGTACGTACGTCTTTCATGATATAGCTTTCGTATTTATGTGTTGCACTTTAGGTCCTGCCTTCTTGCTCTTTTTGTTTCATTTCGTACAGTATCTTCTCAAGTATTTCTTTTTTACATTATCGTTAACTGTTTCACGATTGCTACATTCACGATTGCTCAATGTGATTTCGATTTCTTTCCGCTTCTGTTTGGCTGTCGCGACATTCTAAGCGGTAGTGCCAGCGTAGCTCCCAGTGCAAACCTACAGGTTTCTTCCAGGTGGGGCCTAGTTTCCGACTTCAGCAACTCCGCACATTCTGTCGTGGATAACTGAAATGCAAACATAAGCGAACCTCCGAACCTTCCAAGGCTCCATGTGCTTGTGGCACAAAAGGCGTTTCAGGTGAACTACATAAGACTTTTTACGCCAGTTACATCGGAACATTGACTAGGTGTTTAAAATAAACAAGAAAATGTCAGGAACAATCATCGTGCCGTTTCCTTTGGCCAGCTTCCCTGCCATCTTTGTTAGTAGTGCCTTTGGTAGTTAGTATTAGTTTTGTACAATGCTCACAGCTTCATAAGCTGAGCACTGTACATGTTTGTACAGCCGATCGTGAAAGAATACCTTTTCACGCCAAAGTCTGGGACGTCCGTTGGGCAGGAGCCTCTCCTGCACTGAGCACAAAGTTCTTTGGCACAGCAGATACCGAGATGAAACTGCCCATCACTGTTACTGGCAGAAATAGTTCTTCATACATGTACAAATGCGCGTATTAGAGGATGAAAGAAAGGCAGAGTAGATCATGAGATGGAACTGACTGTCAGTGTCACTGTCACAAATGGTTTTACATACATGGATAAATGCCTCTATGAGTGAAAGAAAGAGAAGAAAAGAATAGACTTTAATTACAAAGAAACATACGCTATTATATAAAACGGTAGTTGGAGTGGCGCGGTCGAAGCACCTATTTTAGAGCACCGCTCAACGCAACGGCTTACCGGCCATTATCAGGGGTTGCGAGCTGACTTTTCTAGGTCAGATGAGGAAGTTACCCCTGTTTCGATGACGCACGTTGTTGTTGTGCATGTTCAAAGTCGACCGGGACTGGTTTCTTCATGCAAATGTAAGTGCCTTGCAGTAGTGTTGCAGCGCATCTGCACCAATGTCATGCGCGCGCATGTCTGACGGACCACAGCAGCTTGGTGGGAGACGAAGGAGCGCAGACAAAGTATCCGAAGCCGGACTGTAATTCAAGTTTTGGTTTCTGAAGGATATTTTCTTGCAATATTGGTGCCTGTGGGTGGGGTTTAGCAGGCGACATGCTTAATACAGTTATTACCTTCGGCCCTGAACCTATGCTTTACATTCGCGCTGGTAATGCGAAGCGGGTAAAAGAAGTCCCATGGTGAAGGACTCTTTGACGACTGCCTTAGAGCTGTCGTGCGTACTGCACATTGTAGGTTGATCGCGGCCTAAGTAACCAGTTGGTAAAAAAAATAGAACAGGCCACGTAGCATTGCTTAGTACTATAAAAGATGGGAGAGTTTGAAAGAAGTTATTCTAACTGGCGTGCATGAAGACAGTGGGTGGGCTCAATACAACATATAAGGCAGCTCCCTTACTCTTCCTTTTCTTCCCCCGATTCTGGCCCATTTCGCCATCGCTGGTTAGCATTGAAACCTACGTACCAGCCACAAGTTTTTAAGCCGAAGGATTTCCGATGCTTTTCCACAGTGATTACGGTACTCGGCTGGTGAACCACATTTGCGGGTTCGATGCCGGCCGCTGCACTCGCATTTCAATGGCAGCGGAATACATTAGGCCCGTTCCTCCTCATTGCCAATGCATCCTAGAGCGCTCCCGTTGGTCGATATTCCCGGAACAGTCTACAACAGCCTACCTATTAGCAATATCGTGGGTTTGGCACGTAAAAGCTTGGCATTTATTAATCATGAGGCTGTCAAGCAGAGTGAAGCAGAAAGCCAAGATGGTGATCCCTAGTTCAGTAACTGATAAGGCAGTTCTTGTTTGGAGTATCCTGTGTATAACCTCAGCACGTTCGGTCCGGGGTATGGCAATAGAAGTTCTTGCCGTGTGCGCAGAAAGAAACGTATTAGGTCATATTTCTGCTGATGTAGATCGGCGCACTGGGTGCTCCGAGAAGAAAATATTAAGGAATTCTCTATTTGTGCAGTGCAAAATACCGGGAACAAATTGCAAATTTCAGCAAAAGTGTCGTTTAAGGAATCTAATTTCCTTGCGAAGAGCATCATGTAGGCCGAACTTGGCGATATTTAAACAAAAGCTTTAAAACAGCCTTTTCGTGAAAGGTAAGATAGCGTTCAGTGTATTTTTCCCTTTGCAAGGGCTACCGTGCCATAATCAAAAGAAGAGGCGTGCAGGACACGGACACAAGAAGAGCAGTGAACACCACGAACGCCGACTAACAACTGAAGCACAGCACAGAGGCGAAAAAGAAAGAAGACACACAGCTTATCTGCGCATGCTCGGAATGGGAGCGCCACCTGTCATACTGTTACACGTGCCGTTCTACGCGATAGACAACTGCTAAGACATTCTATCTCCTCTCTGTTTAAGATAATCGACGGTTGACTCACGCATGCACTTCCACTAATACTAATATGCCAGGCCTCAACCAATAAACGCGTATCTTCGTTCCTATGCCTGTACAGGATCTCGGTTTTGTCTAACTCGGGCATGCAGCTACAGACCTGGCAGTGCAAGGATAGATTGGACGGCGTCCCACCTGATAGCGACCTTCTGTGTTCATTTAATCTTTGATTAATACAACGCGCGGTTTGTCCTACATAAAAATCCTACACTAAAAATCCTCCTGTCCTACACTAAATCGCCGTCGGAAAAGGTAATGATTCTCGGAGACGCCGTTTTGGACGAGAAACACAAGAAAATTCTAGCATTAGGCCCTAAGCACTGTTTTCATCCTAACCTAAAAGAAGTTGACGTTTTAAGCTTACCTCGATCTGTAACTAAGGTTATTCCGGAAGTTGAACGGTCTCGTTGTATTTCAGATTGCTTCGCCAGCATCAAGCATTTGAACGATCCCGTTAAGGCCT
>JABSTT010003555.1:0-28741 GCA_013339685.2 Hyalomma asiaticum | reverse complement strand
GAACGTGGTTCAAACAGTTAAGAACCAACAATGCCGAGAGAACTGTTTGTAGTAGGACTATAATTGTATGTCTTAGCAGTCAGTCACCACACAATTAAGCTCTACTAATCTGACGTTTAGTAGCCACAGAGGCACGAAAATATGGCCTAAAGATTTGTCGTTAGACATGCACGTTGTCAGAGCTGTGATAATTGAACTCACCCCATAAATTTTTTGTCAGCACGGAAAATATAGTATACTAGTGTTGGTTTACTATCGCCGAATCATTGAGAGACTGGATCAAACAAGAGACGAATCAGGTAAGGTCTAATTTCTTATTCTCATTCTTTATTTGATTCTTTCTGTACAAGAACAGAAAAGGGAGCAAAAGGAAATGGCTAGAAGCCGTCAGTGACAATAGCTCTTTGCTCGAAATGCAGTGAAGCGCGCAGGCCATCAAAACACGTCAGAACATCCAACCCCGGACCAGGACGAATTTTTCGGCAACTAGGAAGCTTTCATTTCTGAGAAATCAGTATGGATTTCTTTGTAGCCTTGTGCTACAAAAACGGGTGGATGCTAATTTTCCCTTTCATAAACGTTACTCCACTTTGCGAGTTTCCGCAGAACTCATTTGCATACAGAAATACAGATACTCAAAAGTGTCTCTGAAACAATATCGCGATGCTCTTGTATTGCGATACTGCCCAGCCCTGTAGCGATCAACTAACGATGACACGCGCTCTACGATTACTTCTTTTTTTTTTCAAAAGCTTTCGAACATACTGCTACCATGGACACCGGCATGCAGTTGCTGATGTCACTGTGCTTCCTTCTTAAAATACCGTGGTCACTTTGGCGATTTACAGTGCGCACCAATTCTGAATGCTTTAACCGAAGCTCTGGAGCCTAGGCTCAGTGGCAACTGTTGTGGGTGAGTCATTTATTAAGAGCTGATGTTTCAGCATGTCTCAGTATAATGGCTTGATAAGTGTAGCAAACTGTTAAACGTGTGACGTGCAATTGCCAGACGAGCGTCCCATATATAAGGAATTAGTATTACAGGAGACATAACCACTAACAGTTTTGAGAAACAATGCCTCAGCGCTTAGCGACGCCTCTTTTCAAATGCAAATGACGTTACTGCGGGTAAGTTTGTGAGTGGCTAAATCCGATCGCCGTTCATGTCCACCTAATAATTGTTGATGTACGCGACAGAAACCATATCATTATGGGGCGCGCCGTAGCAGAGGACTCCGAGAAATTTTGAGTGCCCGGTATTCTTTGACGTGCACACACATCGCGCAGTACCATTTACGTCTACAGTGAAAATGCGACCTCCACAGCCTGCATCGAACCAGCGTTTTTCAGATCGGCAGTCCCGCGCCCTATGCACTCGGACCAGCACGGCGGCGCAGTGTTTCCGTCTCCGTGCCGCCAAGTGAAGGCACAGGTGCGTGCGTGTTTCTCTACAACTCCTGAAAAACACTACCGTGGTTATGCTGTTTTGTCGGGCCGCATGTAGGCAAACTCTGACCTGGGCAGAGGGAAGCAGTACAACGTAAAGAGAGAGCCAGTAACGTTGGGCTTATAGCCACGAGAACTGATGATATCTGTACCTGAGCGAATAGGCGGTGGTCGTACGAGTTGTCATCGTCGGCGAAGTAAAGGACGGAAGGCAACACGGCGTTGGCTCGAAGCCACGTTATCGCCTTCATCCGAGGGGCAACGCCTTTGCCGTATATGTGTCTGCGAAATTCCGAGGGTGTCCGACTGAACAGCTGAACGCCGGGCAGTCCTGAACGGCTCATTATGTTCTGAACCTGCAATGCACAATCACGTCTTTACAATCGTCAGACTGCGAAGCTATGAGATAAACGACTTGTTTGCTTATTCAAGGTGATTTCTTGCCTCTATACACGTTATTTCCAGGTGTTCACCGCTTCCAAGTGTACAGGGCTTCTCCACCGCCCACTCGCTGTGGGTGCTATCGCGGTACATAAACTTGTACCAGAGCCATTAGGTTACTGAATATAAACAAAATTCAAATCATTAGCTTATTCAAGGGTGCATCCATATTCTGTGGGACCTATAATGGTACCTAAAACACAGTAAACGAGAAAAAAACATATTTGGTGTAATATAGGTGTTCCTCGCCCGACACACGACTTCCGGAGATCCGAAAAAAAAACACGCACACACTGTAAACCAGTTTGCACCCTTAAAGCGGTTTAGAGCAACCAAAACACCCTTTTGACAAACCGAAAGTAGAGAAAATTGGGGTGTAAAGGTGTTTTGATTACCGAAATAGCCTTTTGGTGGGGGTAAGGGTTAATGTTGTACATAAAACACCCTTTTGGAGCCAAAGGTGCTACGAGTTGCCAAAACACCCACTAGCTTGCTCGAAAGCCCACAGAGCCGGTCACTTAGAACTAGTACTTGGATTGCACATCGCAAGCTGTAAAACGCTGTCTAAGTGTGTCCTCGAAAAAACTGTTCGGATCGGTTTCGGATTGAACATGAAAGAGGGCACGAGAATCTGTTATATGCATACTGGACGCAAGATTCAGTGCTAGATCTGACTTCCGTTCGTGGCGTGTACCCGTCCCCTGCGCTGTTGCAAGTTTTGGAGGCGAGGGCAACAACGCACAACTGGCATTACGCATTTGAAGCGATTTCCGTTCAGATCAGACGCCAGATGTCAAGTTAATCCTGGCCCATCAAGTGTGACGTCCGTTCGGTTGTATGCATTGCATTTCCTTCATAGCTACATGTCAATATCACTTCAAAAAAATAGGAAACATAGACGAAAAAATTGCACAGGATGTTTTACCGTTCCTGTGAATGCGATTCTCTTGTTCTTATTGTGGAGCACTACATGTAATATTTAATTACAGAACACATAATATTTAAATTCATGAGATATTTGAAACCTCTGATTTCGGCTTAGATAAAAAGAGCTGTCATAAGTAAAACACATTGGCCGGGATATTTTATTAAGAAACAGCACTTTCGAAAGTAAAACTACTTGCTCCAGTTCATCCCAAACTCTTTACAGCAGAATGTACATGTTTAACACGGCATACACTTCAGCCGCCACACACATATTTGCATTCATTGTTATGGGCTTGTTATGCAATGGAGCACGAGGTTTGAGACACTTCTTTCATTTTTTTGTCAATTACATATTCAATACTTTGGTCAACCTTAAAATCTCTGGAATAAAAGTAACAGAAATGGTGTACACAGCTTAGTCATCATGCTGTACACCTGTTATAAAAACACCATCCTGTAGGTGGGCAGAGCTACACTTTTTCTACACGGAATAATAGAAAGTCTACGACTCTCTGCAACAGCTTTGCACGCGGAAAAAAAAAGAAAAAAAAGGCGAGTGTAGCATCATCAGCGCCATTTTTTTAACGTTGTGGATTTCGAGATCCGAAACATTTACCGGCTATTTTACATTTATTTTCTTTTTAATAATAAACCAGTTGTCACTAATTAAAATTAAGTATAGAAAATAATTATCACCAACCATTTTTGCAATAAGTGCAATTAGAAATGAATTTCTCGCAATCAAGTTGCAACGAGTCTCAGAGGCAATGCTTGCATGTGCTTTTAAAAAGTTGCTTTGGTTTGCTTCGCTTCCGCGGCAGTACGATTGCCATCGCCAACGCGGCAAGTTCCAACTTGCTTTGTCGCTCGCAGAATGCTGGCAAGGCTGGCGCACATGGCGTTCATGTTAGCGAGTTTGTTAGTTTGCGTTCAAATCTGGTGTTCTACAATTGCTTGAAATGAGCGATGAGACACTCGACTGCGCGATGTTGGCGGCGGCTGTTAAGTGCTTGCGCACCGGGTAGCCCATGGAGAAATCTGACCCTGAGACCTCTGCCCGTGATTGCGAAGTTTTCGGTCCCGTCGTTGACTTTGGACGTCATCGTTCTCAGGTAAGCTATAACACTGCTAACTTGATTTATAGTAGTCGTATTCATTACAGGCGCGAGACTTTTTTTGTACGTCGCGTCATTTGCTATCTGTTGCTGTATTTATCGCGAACAGCCACTTGCGTCGCGTTGTTTAGCACGTGTGCAGTTTGACTGAACTTGTCCGCTTTTTTACAAGTGACAAATAGTGAAGAGATTGCCTGCATCGCCCGGCAGATAGCCTTTAATTAAATGTGGCAACCTACACGTGCTTTCGCCACCGAGACAGTGCTTCGATTAATAAAGTTCAACACAGCAGAATCTTCACATCTGCCACGCAACACATGTCGCGTAATCGCTTGTCGTCCGTTGTGTCTGTTCGTCGTAGGCATGAACTAGCTTGCGTGATACCTACGTTGGGCTGATTTGCGTCAGCGACGTCAAGTCGACGACAAATGTGATTGTAGCTGCGTACCGAAGAGTGTGCACGTAACGCTAGTTTTCAGTAGGACACTGATGTTTGAGCACGCACTTATCAATATATATCTACTTTGCAGTAATGCAACAAGGGATTTACTGATACTAATCATCCAGCCAATCAATGGGAAAATGCTGTAGGTGAGTCCCCAGGTAAGATATCGCACCTTGAGTGTTTCTTTCTTTTGTCATGTCTCCCTTTAGTCACCAGTGCTTTGATCGCTAATTTCATGCTGCTGCCTTTACTCTTCATTGGTTGACTCTATTTAAATAAATTGGGTCGTTCCATGTCTGTGATTCTGTACATAAATTTAAACTGTTTCTGTAGGAATATTGATTCTACTGCAATTGTGCCCAGGTGCTGGACAAATGCTTTGATGAGTCCGTCGACCTTTGGGACATTGACGATATTGCGACCGGAAAACTTCCCTTTCCAGTATGTTTCAACTCTGCGGAATAGAGGGTACAGAGCTCCTTAGGGCGGCGTCGAAGGAGGTGCCCCGCCCACCGCTTTACGTCACCAGACTTCAGCGACGTGTCAGTGGCTGACGAAAAGCGCGCGACTACCGGGGGCTGTTTAGGGGCTGTTTCTTCGCAGCGCGCCTGTGGCCGCCTGCTCGCTTCGCGCCTGGGCTCTGTCGCGTGCCCTCGCGATCACTGCGTTCTTTTTTTTTTTCGTTCCTCCGAAGCTTTGTTTTCGTTCATCACATACGTTTAGGCTCGCAGGTGTGAGCGTTTACTTTGTCACTGCGCTGCGTGTCGTCGATATTGCGCATAACGCGGCGTCAGGACAAACAGCGCAACTGCCAACGCTGCTCCACCTTGTCCTGCATAACCCCAAGTTAGTTAATTGTTGATTAGTGATTGTAGACGGGATAATCATGCTGCCGGGCTCGAACGTGACTACTATGACTCGGAAGGAAGACCTTCACAACTCGGACCCTTGCCGACAGGTTAATGTGGAATAAGGTGCGTTGACATGCGGTAAGATGGATGGATTAATTTAATGTGTGAATACACTAGTTCAATTTTAACAGTGAAGCTGTTTAAGCTATTGGTGAAACTGGCAAATCTGCCGAAAACTCCGCTAAGTTATGTAATGCTAGCATAACACTACCACGCTGTAGTAAAGACAAAGCTCCGTAGGACGAGTTAGGTAAGGCTAAGTCTCATTCAATGGAGCATAATTAAGATTCACAGGACTAGTTAGGTAAGGCTAAGTCTTATTCAAGAGAGCAAAATTAGGAATAATTAATTGAGGCCTAGTTCAGACAGGACTAACCCAACTAAGCAGAACCAAGCCAAACTGAACTAATTCAACCTGAATTGAGCTATGACAAGTAAGTCACACCTAATTAAGCGGACACTAATGATTTATAATTAATTAAGCCACGCTACTAATAAACCATGTCTAATTAAGGTAAATCTAAGTTTGCGAAGCCTAATTTATCTGATGTGAACAAATCTAGTGTAAGCAAGCTTCTAATTAGACCTTGTTTATTTATTAGTAGTAATTAAATCACGCATAGCCACGTTATTACTAGTTAAGTCAAACCTAAGCTAGCACTTATTAATCAAAGGTAAATTATGCTAAGACTTCAAGGTCAAGCCTCATTAAGTTGAGACTAAACATTTCAGGACAAATTAGGCTAACACTGATTAAATAAGGCCTATTTCAGGTAGTATTCATCAAGCGATATCTAATTAAGATAATATGTCAAAGAACAGTGTAACTAGGCCTGTACTAATTAGGCCATGTATAATTAAGATATGACTAATTAACGCAAGCATAATTATATCATGAGTAATGAATACCAGCGTATTAAACAATGTATCATTAGGTAAAAGTTAATTAGACCGAGCTTAATTAGTGTAACGCTAATTAGGTCATGGCTAAGTTAGGACTAAGTCAAGTCTCAATAAGCTCAGATTATGAAGTCGCCCCGCCACGGTGGTCTAGTGGCCAAGGTACTCGGCTGCTGATCCGAGGGTCGCGGGATCGAATCCCGGCTGCGGCGGCTGCATTTCGATGGAGGCGAAATGTTGAGGCCCGTGTGCTGTGCGATGTCAGTGCACGTTAAAGAACCCCAGGTGGTCGAAATTTCCGGAGCCCTCCACTACGGCGTCTCTCATAATCAGAACTGGTTTTGGGACGTAAAACCCCACAAAACAACAACAGATTATTAAGTTACGCCAAATTAAGCCAAACATTACAGATGTAATGATTTCGTTCGAAACTAATTTACCTTAGACAACCCTAATCTGCTGTAATCCTTAATTCACCCTAATCTAAGTCTAGCGTAATCCGCTCAATAATATGCCATAGTCCACCTTAATGCATCTCCGTCTGTCTTAATCCACCCTAATGCGCCTTAATGAGCTCTAATCCACTCAAGTACACCGTAATCAGACCTCGTCCTTTAATCTACCTTGTGGAAGAAATATTTTGGGTTCGACTCCAGCCATATTATTGAGTACGAATACTAGAAGATGGCGCATTGGAGTACCATAGGGAATAAACCCATCTACAATCACTGATGAATTAAAGTTTGGGATTAATTTGTGATGTATTACGGGCTGCAGGCATGCATTTGTTGGCTTCTTGGAAAACTATATTTATGGTGACTTTTGCACCGCACCGTTCGCATCCACGCCGAGGTAGTTTACGGACGCCTTCCGATGGCATCTATGAGGCTTGCGCATTAACAAATA
This sequence comes from Hyalomma asiaticum, assembly GCA_013339685.2. Classification (NCBI taxonomy): domain Eukaryota; kingdom Metazoa; phylum Arthropoda; class Arachnida; order Ixodida; family Ixodidae; genus Hyalomma; species Hyalomma asiaticum. The sequence goes on along the minus strand of JABSTT010003555.1, from coordinate 21,650 downwards.
TATTTTTACATATTTCCAGCAACTATTTTGCCTATAGAGGTGCTCACAACGCAAGGAAAAGCGAGCGCACGGCAGGCACGCGCTTACTGTTTTTAAAAAGGCGCGCTGCGAAGGGCCCGCACACAGCCGGGGCAGGCGTGTCAGCCATCGGCCAATAGCAGCGACGCTCCTTGTAAATGCTCTATGACGAAATAGAGCATATTCAAAGAGCGTGAGGAGAAGCCGCTTTTTGAGTTGAGGGCTCCTGAAGAAGTGGAAGCTTTGTGCTCCGCTTGTGAACGCTACGCTTCGCGGATGACTACAGCATTTGGCTGAGATGTTCGTTGCAGCGTAGGCAAGCCGCAGAATATGTTTTTTCACCAAGTCCGGAAGGTGGTTCAGGACCCCTTTAAGTATATTCGACAGTCATTTCTTTGGAAAAAACTTTCTTGCCCCATGACGGCGCTTCGAACTTCTCGTTATATGTGAAACCGTTCGTGCAAATAAATTTATACAAAATTATTTCTTTTGATACATTGCTGCGGAACAATTTTTTTTTCTTATTCTTAAGGTGTCGTTCTTTCATTACTGCTATAGCCTTGTCATCCTTTTCTTAATTTACACTATTTTTGGCCATGACGAAAAATCACTCAATGTAGCATATTTTACCATTTTTAATGAAAACGCCAGCTTAATAATAAGAAATGTAATTACATTTCCCACTTTATAGCTTCTGGTACTAAGCGATAAAATACTGTGATATAACGCGGAAACCTTTTTGCTAGAGAGGGACAAGTTTGGTAAAAATCATTTTGACCGATATAGAGGTATGAATTTCGCAAGGTAGCGGTCCAAGTAAAAATGTGGCGTATAACTCATAATGTAGAACTCCCTACGGGTACTTCACCGAAAAAGTTTTAAAGGAGTAATATTTGTTTTAAGTGAGAAAGAAAATTTTGAAGTTAACAATTGCACGGTTGCACAAGCCTTCTCTTTGTTTCAACTTCACTGCACAACACGTTGGTGCAGGTGTCTTTTCGCAGTCACCCAAGGTACCTTACTGTGATTACTCCAAGTCGTATGCCTCTTCATCAGAGATTTGTGTAATCTGGTTTCATAAAACATCGTGCTAAAACACGAATAGCACTAAAACGATGCAACACTTCATCTGGTATCCGATGCGGCTGAGAAAGCTGAAGGCTCCCCAGAGTGAAAGTGGCGCCCGCTTGACGCCTTATTCTTTGGGATTTGGAATCGGAAAAATTTTTTTCGCGATTAAAACAAAAATTACTCCTTTAGAAACTCTTTCGTGAGGTACCCGCAGAGAGTAGTGCTTAATCAGTTATAAGCCACATGTTCACTTGAACCGCAACATTGAGAAATTGATGGCTCAGTATGGGTCAGTATGGGATATTTGTCAAGTTTGTCCCTCTCTAGCCACAAGGTTTCTGGGTTATAAGATATCACAGTATATTTATCGCATAGTACTGGAAGCTAGAAATTGGGAAATGTAATTGCATTTTTCATAATTAAGCTGGCATTTTCATTAAAAATTGCAAAATATGGCACATCAAATGATTTTTCGCCATGGCCAAAAATAGTGTAAATTAAGAAAAGGATGACCAGACTATAGCAGTAATGAAAGAACGACACCTTAAGAATAAGAAAGAAATTGTTCCGTAGCAATGTCTCAAAGAAATAATTTTGTATAAATTTATCACTTTTTAGCGCAAAGTTTGAAGCGCCCTCACGCGGCGGGAAATTTTTTCCCATGATGACCGTTGAATAATTAGCACGTGCAGACGTAATAATGCTATTTTTTTCAGTGAGATTGGAGATGGTCGAAAAGCAGTCTGGTTCACTTGATATGGAATGACCCATGTGTGTGTGTGTGTGTGTGTGTGTGTGTGTGTGTGTGTGTGTGTGTGTGTGTGTGTGTGTGTGTGTGTGCTCAGTTTTGAAGGGGTGGTGGAGAGGGGTCTATAAGCTGCATAGCTTATAGACCCCCCGTATTGCTCTCTGAATACATATATGCCCTCTGTAACTAAATATTAGCAATAAATAATTGTAATAGGATTGTGCAATTGTGGTACCAAGGATTACGTAGGCTATCTCTGCCACTCTGGAAGGTAACTTCACGATGACTGCAATCTGGACTCAGATCGCATACTAGTCAATATGTTTAGTTTGTACATATGCCTCAGCTCTCTCATATGTTGCCACTAAGTTTTTGTGTCCTTCAAGATTGGAATAGCCCGTCGCAGTTGTGGCAGTGAGGTTGTTGGCCCTTGTAACAACCTATCATGATTTCCTTGGCGTGCAACACCTGCCGTTGTGTACTCTAGCGCCTTGTAACAAAGTAAGAGGAGGCGCTACTGATGTTTAAGCCCGTCAGGATTAAATTCCTCAAGCTCAATTGGCTCCCTTCCGGTTCTTGCACGAAGAAATCAATGATGACCAACTAATTCAATCCTGATCCGCCCCGATCTTCCGGCCGATCATGATAAAAAGTGACCGCATGGCACCGGTATTACACTCTTAACGAGAGCAAAGTGGAAGGCATTAGGTGCTTGGCGAATGTGCAGTTTTCCATTGGACACAAGGTCAAGTCCATTTGGCTTAGAGGTTCGTATGAATTCATTTTTTGTTAAAGAAATTTGGTGGTAAGCACTCGTCCAGCGCTTTCTTGTTTTTCCCTGTAAGAAGTGGTCAGCCCCGTTTATGACTGTAATGTCACGTATGTACCCATTTATAATTTCACATCTGCAAAGAATGCCTGTTTTTTTTTCTTTCTAGGAGCAGGTGAAAGGACCGCATGCTCTGTGCATTATCTACATAAGTGAATCCATGAAGATGCAGAGGCCATATTTCTGTCAATGCAAGAAGTGCAGATTCGAGGAATCATCGGTGCTACTGAAGGAATGTCGACTATTATGGCCGCATACTCAATATTTGGCGCCATCTACACATCACTAGCACTGAACCTGTACTGTTAATTGAGTATATATTTTAAAGCCAAGGTGCGTCCACAATTATTTAGTGCCACTCAGAGTGCAGCTATATACTGTGATGGACAAGTATGTGAAATGTTTGTTCCAACGTCATATGTGTTGCAGATATTATTGGTGCTAATAAACAAATTAAACCACATCCCTGGTCAATATGTCTGGTCTGAGCAGCAGTACGTGATGCAGTATGTGAATACTTGCTGCTGTGTGCTGTAATACTGATTGATTATAGCCCCAGTTGGAAGGCCACGTAGAGGTTTCCTTGGGACCACTTTTGAAGATCTGAATGTATAGATACTATATATAAATAACAGCACAGGAATGCATGGCTGCTAGGCAAAGGGTGTAATGGCTTGCCTTGCACCCTTTGCTAAGGGTGTTCTACTGCATCAACACCCTTCGGTAATAAGGGTGTTTTGAAAATGGGAAACCCCCATTAAAAAGGGTGTTTCGGTACGTCAAAATGCCTTTTTGCTAGGGTGGAAGGGTGTTAGTTATAGACACTGTAAAACACCTTTAAGGGGGTAAACTGGTTTACAGTGCAGGTAGCGTGTGTCCTCGAGCACTATGTCCGAGGTAATGAATCTTTACATCACAGGGAGGTATAAGAAGCCCAACATGCAATGTTGTAAGGAATAAACGGCGCTGTTCCTCTCACTTGTGCCAACCAGCAAACATAATAAATAATGCGAAAGACAAATGGTAGGAGTCTTCTCTCTCGCATCGAATTCTTCTGTTTATATGACCATTAACCTTAGACACAATTTTCAGAACAAAATTTCAACGCAAGATGCAATTGGACGGAACGTCCACGGATTTCTGAACGTCCTTCTCTTCGTCGGTAGGCAGCCAGGAAAGTGCAAAGGCAATTTCAAGAGACGTCCCGTCAGAGCGCTTCATGGCTTTCATATTTTATTATGTATTTTAACACGATAGCCTTAGAGAGCTCGTTTCGCAGAAATTCCGCCGTCGGTGACGGCGTCCCTTTTGAGCGAAAATCGTCCGTGACCGAAAAATCGAAAAAGATGGAAATAAAATAAAGACTAAAAATCTTTTGTTCCACTGTGGATCGAACCCGGGCCGTTTGCGTGGCAAGCAGGTGTCCTAAGCAGGTGTATGCCGGCACGCTGTGGAGGCTCTAACGCTTGCACAATACAACTAATATGAGGCTATCTATGTGCCGGACCAGAGGAGACAACGCGCACTTGTTGCGCTCAAGTACGGCCGAGATTTGAGAGTACGTGCTGCGCACCTGCTTTCTTCTACGACACCCTTACCAACGAACGGTACCGACATACAGTGCGCGTTTCTTGATATAGTTTCAGTTATCTGAACGGGAGCAGAATTGCGGATGTCTCTAGGTATAAAGGTATGCTATAATAAACTAAGCTTGTCTTAAAGGTGGCAACGACGATGTGCCTTCTAAAGGTCTGTTTAGCTTGGCTGGGTACGAGACAAGTGAACAAATTACGCGCTTGGAGTTTGTCAGTGCAAGCGGTGAGTGTGCCAGCCGCGCCTTACACTCATCCTGGGGGAAGCGACACGACACAGGCGACCTTCATCCATAAACGGAGGTACTGGCCATAGCTACTTTTCGTGTGACTTTGAAGACAGTGACATTTAAAATTGACTGCCTGAACTGAAAGGTAGCAGTACAAGTACGTATTACCTTGGAAAGCATTGCAGTAAAAAAAATATGCCAGGGCACGGCTTACGCTTCCAGTTTAGTGTCTCCTGGACGCATTACAGTTTTCTAGTGGAAAGAAACTGACTTCTCATATTCCCACACAAGACTGAAAACCCCTGGATGCACGCAGCGAAACATTCCTCGCTTCTTCGCGGGAGCCTTGATTACAAATTGGGAAAGATTCTCAACCACCTTCAGAAAGAGCTGCAGAGACACCGCAGGATTTGTGAGGGATCCAGCAATATTGCAGAATGTCACGGAACTTTATTATTTGAGAGGTCAATGTGATACTTTCCTTCGCTATCACGCCTGCAATTATCATTTACTAAAGCATCTGACCTAGTACATGTCCATTCATGTTCCCTCACGTACAATTCTGAAAGACCGGAGAGAATGACCTTGCCTCTCTTTCTTTTGTAAATGCCTTGAACCATCCTCAAAATGCGCTCACTGACGTGTGTTGTACATATGCAAGCTGTATTTACGAATTTTCATCACTCCTCAATATTCTCGCTATGACTTCTCCTTATTATAAAAGGTATAGAAAAAGTGAACTACCGCCCTTTGAACCCTCATAAAATTTCTACTTCAAATAATCGTTCCTCTGATTTTAACTGACGTCCAACGACTAAGGAATTCATACAGCCTTAGTTGAAAAGCGAAATGGGCAAAGGCTTGAAACTGCGTGGAATAGTTTTGCATACATTGAACATTCGCCGATAACACAAACACAAACCTTCTGCTTAACTACTAGCGTGCCAAACACGTCAGCAGATTTTCACTTTTCCAGTTCCAAGCGTCTTTCTTTTACTCACCAGCGCCGACGGCCGTTCAGCGTCCTCGACGACGACCCAGAAGATGGGAACCTTGGCCAGCATGAGCGCCTGTGAAAGCCTGACCATGTCGGGGGCCTGGTTTGCCCGACGGTATGTCGGCGTGACCACATACACCGTTGGGCTTTTGGCAGACGTGCGCTCGCTAACTGCTTCTGTGACTCCCGTCTTGCACCAAGAATTTGGAAGGGGTAAAGATGCCACTGCGCACGACCACATTCGACAGACTGAAACTCGGAGCGTTCCAATGCGCGTTTTTTGACGTGGTGATACAGCTTAACCAATTTCGAGGTTTAGCTCTGCTTAACATGCAAAAGAGCGCCTTGTGCGTATTTAAAGGTGAAGATAGACTCATAATTGAGGGCTTTGAGATGTCAAAGGCAGGACACAATTGTGAACCACTCGGCGCAGTGGAGCTTTCCGAAGTAATTCTGAATACCTGGTGCGAACCTAAACTATGTAGTCTACCGTGCACCTAAATTTAGGTGCACTGGTGCTTTTATTTATTTATTTATTTATTTATTTATTTATTTATTTATTTATTTATTTATTTTGTTTCCTCTCACTGACATTCGACCGCTGTTGTTCGGATTCGATACGGCGACATCCAGCCGCTGGGCTACCGGGGCGACTTAAGAAAATCTTAAGATAATAGAAAGCACGGCGCATAACAGAAAAAGCGTTAGAGTTGTACGCGACTTGCCGTTTTTCTGGCCGCATTGTGTTGCGACGCGCCTTCATTTAAATTTCGCCATTTCGCCGCGGGTCGTTCAGCACTGACCTAAAAGAGCAACCTAATTTCTTGGGCAACCACCGCGCTCAGTTATGACATGAAGGCCTTCGTCAATATTCATTGCACGAAATTACATCTGATGTCTTAACTTCTAGAACATGGGTACTCCGTCATCTGCGACGCTCTACAACACTCCCGCAAGGCAGCTGCCCTTGAGCTTGTTAGAAAAAAAGCAACTACCCAGCGGTTTCTGATTACTCCATATCAAGGAACCGCAGCAGAGAGAAAGCAGGCAGGCTTCAGTGTAGAACGGTGACGGTAGTTGCCTGACTGCCAAGGAATTCTAGCTTCTTCTTTTTGAAAAAAAAAAGGTGTTTTGTGTAGACAGAAATATCCTGCGCACATTAAGAGAGAAGGAATTGAACGCAAGGATCGCCTCCTTGCAAATTTTGACCCATAACCAAAACTTCACATTGCCTATAGGACTGATACTTCAAGGTAATAATTTAAACTTGCCGGGCTTCTGTTTAGCGTAGTTTACCTCTTCATAGTGCTTTATAGCCGACTAAATCCAGCGACTCGCTTGTCGAGAAAGGGCGACGCGACGGATAGGTCGCATGCTTAAAAGAAATTTGGTCATTTACATGTACCCACGTTCGCCTAGCTCTTAAATGCGGTGTTATATGGATCCTTTCCGCTTAATTTTCTTCTCCATTCGGACAATTATGTGAACTTAGCTTTCCACGTTAAGCAAAAATACTATAGTTAAGCCTAGCGCATCCTTTTTGGATAACTCAGGAATCTATGACAATGTCGGCTATGTGATGCATATGGGGAGTAGTAAGGTTTCCGTAGAATTCTCTTTTCTTGGTCTTGTTTCAGTCTGAGGCACTGAGTTATTTCCTATTAATATAGTTTGTTGGTGTTTGGCAATTCCTGTATGTGAGACGCATACCATGGATGCGCGCAGTAGGGTCGCCCAGAAGACTACACAATATCCATTGATCCACTTAAAACCAGGAATTAAAAACAGCATGATCGGGGCTTGCCGCCGCTCCAGCCGTGAGACGGTGCATGTGTCGTGATAATTACGCTGACATGGTTAAATGACAAATGTCTTATTATTGCTGGAAGTAACGCTAATCTCGTTTGAATCTATAGAGTTGTAGCAATCTACTCTTATACGTTTCAACTCTATAATTTCTGTGTCTGTAAGCGTACGTATGTCCGTAACAGCATTGACTACGTATACAAAGGCGGTCGTGCTAATGGCAATTGTGGTGTTGGCTTTCGAAGCACTAAATTGCATGATCAAATCCCGGCCGCGGCGGCCACATTTCCATGAGGTCGAAAAGCAGAGGAAGAGAACCGGTTTGTTTTAAGTACAAGCTGAAGGACCCTAGGTGGGAGAAATTACCTAGGCGCCATGCACGACTGGACCTACCTCATAATACCTCATAATCATAGTGTGGTTTTCGAACGTAAACCGCAATGAATATTATCATTAGATATTCGGGAACCACAGATTCATACCACGTAGCCTTTGATTCGGCCGTTCGGCAGATGGTGCAACTTCTTTTTTTTTTCTTGATGGCACAGCCTGTGGATAAAAAGATGGACTGCGCACTGTTACACGTATATGCGAGAAAATGTTCTTCTTACCGTACAGCAGTAGCAGCAATGAAACTCCCGAGGCTGCGTACACGCTGACTCTTAACCATGCTTTACGGCATAGGCGAGAGCCCTCGTGGGCTGCGAAAAGGAGTCAAAATGGCGGGGCTGTACGGACGAGAGAGCATTTAAGATCACAAGAGGATATTTTTTATCATTTCATGCACGTTAACAGCACACCTGGGAGCTCTGGCAGAAACAAAATGCCGCCAACAAAACAGATAGATGACCGTGAATGAAGGTGACAACATGACGTAGGTCGATGGAACACGAAGCATCGTTCTATCCTGTTGCGTCGTACTGAGTGATGTAAGCACCTTTGTTTCGTCCTCCTGGTCGTTGGGACCATGTGTGAATTATAATAACCTATAGATTAAGATCCCTACTAAAACGCTTCGTGTGGCCATTCCAATAATTTCATATGTTTCCGTAAAACATGTCTGGAAAAGTATGGAATACATGCGGCAAACATACGGAAAATCAGTGGACTTCGTATAGAAAATATGGAATTATTGAAATACGGCACTCGACAGTTTCAGTATGGGTGTGCAAATACAAAGCACTTCTTTAACAGCAACATTGCTTATTTTCTTAGTATCGACACCTTCGTTTCCCTCAGTGCACAAACGGCCTTCATACAACGGACTGAACGCGCTAGTTGTTCGCCAAATACCCTGTTAGTCTGTTACGCAGATGGCTTCGAGTTGTCTCCTTGGCTTGTGGCACTCCTTATTCACGAAGTCAATGGCCAAGGCGGTTATTGTTGTTGAGGTATAATGTTTCAAGCCTGAGGAAAATTCTGTGGAGCCAACGCACGAAAACAAAAATAATCCGTTATTCCAAGCGCTCCGCAGTCCTGGTTCCTTAGAGCGAGTGTCTTCACTCGGTCTTTTCGCCTTTACTGACATTATTCGCCCGACATACTTTCTCAACGTTAAATGTAGCAGCTGATCCCAACCTCAATAAGTAATTAAATACATTATAGATGCGCTGTACCGAAAGAATCTTCTTGAAAAAGTATTGTTACTTACATCCTTTCATAGGTACCGGCAGAAGCCAAGGTTGTTTACAAGCATAACAAAACAAAAAGAATAAGTGGAAAGCAGAAGAATGGGAACCGGTGGCCCTCGAAGACATGGGAAAAAAAAGAGGTCTACTTCTGTTAAAGCGATAGATAGCAACATTACACATACTTGAGTGTAATTATGCAGCTTCCCCTCTAATCTTCTTCATGTGCTTAATAATTGCTCTCCCAACAATTCTCCAAAGGTTAAACGCTGGTTCTAAAAGATGACAGGCGCATCTATTCTAGTATATTGCGCGAAAGCTGCCATCAGATTGTCGCATAACAACACTGCGTGTAAATGTTCACATCAGTGACCAGTCAACTGCCCGCTGATTGAATGCAATTGCGGCTGTGGCGTCCCTTTAAACCCTATTAACGAAGTTTATTCTCGCGGCAGTACGAACTAGTGCTATTCATTGTTTTCTGCCCATCAGCTCTCATTCTCCCACCTATGAACGTGCAAACAAATAGATAGGCAAGAAACATGGAAAATACAAATCTAACGATACACATCAAGTTCTTATTTTTGTGACGTAGGTGTGACATTAGAGCACAATTGTAGTACAGAAAGTAGTGATTTTAACCATCAGGATAATTACTAAAAATCGAGTGCGCGATGGATTGGACTCATGAGACACGAAGAAAGAATTCGTGTGTGCCTCATACCTTCACTGGATATTAGGATATGAGCCAGCCCACCTAATTTTACCGTTATATCTATGCAGGCCTACCAAAACAGTACCTCAATGAAGAAAACTTGCTCCATAATCTAGAAGCCAGCACCATTGAACACAGTTAAGAATTGATTAGGTCGCTTTGAGATGTTCATTTGTTCCTTTCGAAGCCGATATTAACGCGAAAGCGTTTCTTGGCTAGGTTGGCGATTGCGCGCGCCCAGCTGCCGTCCGCAAAAAGCGTCCGCAAAAGCCTTGCCCGGAAAGCACATGACCTCTCCCACCGGAACTGACGCCGTGCCAACACTTCCCGCAGCGGCAGTCGGCGCGCGCTCGGCTACGCTGCCAGTGATGCACTCTAGGGATATATCCCTAGATCTAGGGTATTTTAGTGTCGTTCAGGGATTCGGCGTCTTTGCCATGAAATCTAGGGATTTTTGTGAGGCCCTGGAAATGCCTACTATGAGCTAATACAATAGTTTGTGCTGCTTTCTATTTCTCACTAAAATAGCATCGGTGTCCCGGGGTGCCGAGAGAGGGCGAAGGCAGCGATAATGCGAGATAATCGTCTGCCGCCCAATCAGATGAAAAACGAAACTTTCTCTTTGTGAGTGTTCAGCAGGGGCGCATGTGTAATCTTGAGGGCAGTGTGAATTACAATTGCTCTGTAAAAGAGCCATTTTGATTGTTAGTGCCTGGAAAAACATTCTTGTTCACGCATGCCAGGTTCCTTCAACGTACAGTGTTGAAAAGTTGTAAGCTGGGCTTTCTCCTACATTCCAACCTATGTATTAGCTGTGCCTGTCTTTGCGCAGTTACCATGCCAAAATGTTACCGTGCTGTTCCTGGTCATGTGGTAAGTTCTGGACCAGAACACCTTACGCTACGTGAACCGAATAGAAAGAGTGAAAGTGTATGATCAAAACTATACTTGGCCACATGGGAAGCTGACCATAGTACAGAGCACTACTGTCGACGAGTACAGAGGGGGCCGGCACAGGCAGTTGATCCAAAAGGCAGAGCTACCATCTAGCAGTAACATGGGACACTTGTCTTTCTATTGCAGGTCATGCAACGCTCGTTGCGCGCGCCGTCTTTCAGAAATCAACCGTCCCCACGGAAAATGTCACCGATTTCTGTCGGCACTCCGAAGAGAGCACCGAATGTAGGCATTTTTTGTACAAATGCTCCACAGAAAATGTGCGAAAAAGAGCGGCAGTTGCTGTTAGTGACCTGATTTCTGCTACCAATAAAATTAAGAACGAGTGGACGAAGGGAAAATGGCGTTTAGATTTTGTATATGTGAACTAGCGAAATTAACATATTACAATCTAAGGATTCTTGTACAATTTAGGGATTTATTCAGGATCAATCTAGGGTAAAAGCGGTGACCTAGGATGGCGTCACTGTACACTGTAGCTACGTCCAGCGGCTTGCGGCCGTATCGCCGCGCTTCTTCCATGGCTTGGCAAAAGCGCGCGCCCAGCTGCGTGGCGTCGCCGTAGCAACACTCGGAGCGCGAACGCGCCAGCTAGCTCATCATTCCTCGCCGCCATGCGTGTCGAGTTCAATGTCGAATTGAAGAGGCCCACTGAGGCCATTACGACGTCGAGATGTATGTACATCGATCTCGCAATCACCAACGACCCATACATTGTGCGAGATGTGATGAAGTCTCCTCCTACTACTCGGATCACAAGGCTATGGTAGTGTCTGTGTATTCCTGCCCTAGTACGCCGTCACCGGAACGATAAGAAGGTACTGTTGCAAATTGCGTTTGGACTTCCCGCCGAACGTACCGCGCAGCGGACGCACCCTGCGACGACGAGGAAGAAGAGAAGACCGGCGTGCGGGAGCACGTGCCTCGAGCTCTCTTGAGTGGAATTTTTCTGGCTTGTACAACTGGGTTTTCGAACACGCTCTTTGAAACATGGATGCTCGGTTTTGCGTCTCATTCACTGGGCGCCACTAGACGCTCAAGTGCGGTTTTCCCACAGGTACTTCAGAGAAGATATTTGTGTTCAGGCTCATGCACCACAATAAATATTACGCTGTTCTTAACTCCAAAAGCATTTAGATTCATTGCAGATCTCATGGAAAAAATGTCTCAGAGGATTCTTCCAATATATTTGACGCAGTAGTTGAAGAATAATGATTCGTATAGCGGGACGCTGTGGAGTAATACCCCGAGTCATTTTGTACAACATAATCATAAACTTATATGAACATGTATTTCATGAAGTAACTCTAAATATCTCTCGCACTACCTAGAGGTGATCGCTCTGCGCATACACTTCGTTCTCTTCAAGGCAGGGAACCGCCGTATTTTAAAGGTTTGCCCTCTCTCCTTGTTCTTCCTGCGAGTGGGCCAGCTATGTAAGGAGCGCCCGTATGATATTTGGTAGCTGTCTCGCAGTGAGCCTAGGATACCCTCGCACCATTTTGTGAGCATCAGCTTGCTCATTATACTGTTTTGGCAGGGTCAGTGTAGTCATCAAGGAAGGCTACCAAAAACTGCGGAAACTTCGCTGCTCTGAACACGAGGCGAACTTTTCTTAGCTCGATTACATATTTAAAAAAAATAAACCGAGTGAGGAGTACAATCGACAACTGACATTCCGAACTTAATTTTCATTAATGAATTGGCGTGTGCATTAACGCCTCACCACGGTGGTCTAGTGGATATGGCACTATACTGCTGATTCAAACGTCGCAGGATAGAACCTCGGCCGCATTAGCTGCCTTTAGAGGCAGGGGAAATGTTCAGGCCCGTGTGCTGTGCGATGTCAGTGCACGTTAGAAAACACCAGGTTGTCGAAGTTTCCGGAGCCCTCCACTACGGCGTCTCTCATACGCTGCTTCAGGTGCTGCTCTCGTTCCTGGTGTACGGCGTTGCCCAATGTGACACCGTCATGGGGCATCTTCCTGCCGAGGGCTGTCGACTTTGGCAGGAAGCAAGCGCTCCACACGAGACCGAAGCCGCCGGAGCGCCACCCACCGCCGGAGAGCATCCCTTGTTCAAGCTATCACCTTGGTCATCGACATCAACATCAGTGCCAGCTATAAATGAAAGGCAGCAAGCTAGTCAGTTCAGTGGGCACGGGTGCAGCATGGCGTGCAGAACGGCTGACAAGCCACCTTTCTTCATGCTTCAGGTGCGTAACTGCTTTTCTTTGTACGCAAGAAAAAACGATAATCCTTTCTTACTGCTGTTCCTGTGCCCACGGGTTTTCCTTTGCATTGTAAACGAGTGTCTTCACAATGGTGTACTTATCTTGTTGGCGGGAGACGTGGAGGAGAATCCAGGTCCCGGTCCTGGAACCCTCTCTCAAACAAATCACAATAAACCACGTGATCCAGCGCGTATGACTGAACAAAAAACGACCGAGGAAACTACAAGCGAAATATTAAAACACGCGGAGCAGAACCGCGAAATTCTGCGCATACAACGCGACTTGCAACTTCAGACTGCCACAGTTCAGACTAGCACCGAGGAATTAAAAAAGGCATCGATGAATTACGACTTGGTCAACAAAGCCTTGAAGCGTCACTTGCAAATATTGGTAACAGACTAGAAACTGTGGAAATGAGGTTGGAAATGCTAGAAAGCGACAAATAGAACTGGGACCACGCAGTCGACGAAATTCGCAAACAAAACCAACCACTACAGTCTCGTGTCGGCGAGCTTCAGGACAGGAGCCGACGAGATAACACAATCTTGAATGGCATGTGATATAGGAACATGGACGGAAACTTAATACAAGGTTTTAAAATCACTGGCACCCTGTCTCGGTCACCCTTTCCAGCCTCTCGATATCGTCTGCCCTCATAGACTAGGCCAGTTTTCAGCTTCGCGCTGTCATAGTTAAATTCTCTAGCTATAAAACAAAGAAAAAAATTTTGCAGTCAGCCTCAAAGCTAAATGAAGTGAATATTCGTGTAACCGAAGACTTTTCACCAGCCACTCGTCTTGCCCGAAAAAGACTAACCGATTTCCCTAAACAGCAGCCAGCCTTCCCGCGATACCGACTAAAGTACAAAAAGCTATTTACTGCCAGCAAGTGCTACATGTAAGATTCTGTTGCTGACAACGTTTATGAAGTCGCCACTAGCACCGCACAGCTTCAGGCTATCAGTGCGTCACCTCCTTGACCTGCATCAATAACTGAAGTTTCATGTGATTACGCAATACCGATGTGCAGTGGCGTGAGGCATAACTCAATGCATGCGTCGGTCGTATACACCAACATTCGAAGTATCATCAACAAGCGCACCGAACTTTCCTCTGTTATCGATTCATGCTCCGCCGACTTTGCCGCGCTAACAGAGACTTGGCTGCATAGTGACATCAGAGACAGTGATCAGAGAACTTATTTAAGAACAAGGTTACTGAACTTACTAACCGTTTTATTCCAACTCGAACGTTATCGTATAACCCGGATGCACCATGGTACAACCCTCATTTCGGGCGCCTGTCCAAGAGAAAAAAACGGTTTTACAGATTGGCCAAGTCATCTCGCTATCGTGCCCGTTGGGTATTGTACCATAAAGCCAATAACGAGTATATAGCCGCCGTAAGCTGAGCTAAAATATATTGTGCTGAAAACACACTACCTAACACTTTATTGCAGGATCCCAAGAAATTTTGGAAGATTATTAACCCGAAGGATACTGCACGTTTCACATTAACATCTTTGATGATGAACCAGTACCCGATAACAATTGCGCGAATGCCCTAAATGATGTTTTCAAATTGATTTTCAACTCCTTCGTTCGTTGAGTTTCCCGCTTTTTGCGATCAGAATTATTTGCCAATGTACCCGGCGGTGATCCAACCTGATGTTGTTGCTGAAATTATTCTGAGCTGCCGGTGTCGATAATATAAGTTCCAAGTTCATAAAAAGGCACCAAACAATATTCATCAATCATTTTGAATAATATATTTCAGCAGTCATCAAAGGCGAATTACCATCAGATTGGAAGATAGGGAAAGTGGTCCTAGTGCACAAATCTGGATCGAAACACTCTCCTCATAACTACAGGCACATATCGATTACCAGCGTACCCAGTAAGATATTAGAACACATCATTTTCTCGCAAAGTGTCACGTTTCTAACTCATTTTTTCACCGCGTTCAACAGGATTTCGTAAGACACACTCCTGCGAAACGCTGCTACTTTTGTTCACCCATAAGTTGCATGCCATTCTCGACCGCCGCTCCATTGCCGACTGCGTATTTTTAGATTTCGCCAAAGCACTTGATAAAGTATGCCACCAGCTGCTACTACTAAAAACTCGCATGATCGGACTCGATAATAACGTAATAAAATGGCTCGAGTGTTTTCTAACCTCCCGTCAACAGTTCGTTACCGCAAACGACGTTAGTTCCCCCCTGCATCGTGTTATCTCCGGTTTGCCACAAGGTGTACTGTGCTTGGTCCCTTACTTTTTCTAATCTATATTAACGATTTGCCGAACTGCGTTTCTTTGTCCATTCAGCTACTTGCTGATGATTGCTGTTCTTTTCCGCGAAATAACATCCGATAATGATACATGCGCTCTGCAGGCTGATATTAACAGTATCGACCTATGGTGCAAAAAATGGCACATGACATTAAACGTAAACAAATGTAAACTAATGCGCGTTTCCCGCTCACCCTCTAACTTATCTAGTTATTATTTAGGTGGTAACGCTCTAGAAGTAGTCGACTCCTACAAGTACCTCGGCATTCACATCACTTCCACTCTTTCTTGGAATACGCACATCGAATACATCATCAACAAAGCTAATCGCATGCTCGGGTAGATCAAACGCAACTTTCATTCAGCCCTCACTAACATGAAGCTGGTTCTCTACAAAACTATCGTTCGCTCACAGTTAGAATATGCATCGTCAATATGGAACCCAGGCGTGGAAATCCTTACAAATCAATTAGAAATGATTCAGAAAAGGTCAGCGCGCTTGAGTTTATCAAACTTTCATCGCACTGCCAGGTGTATCTATCATGAAATCAAACTTGGGCTTACCACTACTAACAATCCGTCGCAAACTTGCGCGACTCTGCCTCTTTCACAAAATATTTTGTCACGATACACTGCATGACGAATTGCTCCTGCCACCCACATACATATCATCGCGGCTTGATAACGGGCATAAAGTTGGCTGAATCTCATGCAAAGCAAAAGTATTCTCCGACTCATTTATACCACGTACATCTGTGGACTGGAACCACCTTCCTTCTTCAATAGTGAAAATCAGAGAGCCATCATTGTTTCAGTCATCAGTGCCCAATGTTTTTCTCTGAACCCTAGTGTTTAGCACTTGCACTTCAATGTACTGATGCTTCGGCCGCACATGTTATCTGGACAATGTTCTCTTTGTATTTTTTTGTTGAACACTTATGTATTTTATTTATATTTTCGTTCTGTATTACTGCTCCAAATCCCAATCTCTGTAATGTTTTACCTTGAGGGTATCAATAAAATAAAAATAAAAATATTCATACTTTGGTTTTGTGACGTAAATCTTTATCAACCAATCAATCAGTCAATGCCTACGAAGTGTTTTACGTACCTCTCTGAAATATAGTACATCTCATCCTTTCCGCCGCTGCCTTCATTTTTTCCAAACGACGAGGTTCACGTTGGTGCTTTCCACAGCTGGATAACCACACATGGGAGATAATCTTTCTCGGGAGTACACACGCAAGTCATCGAAGCTCTTGATCGCTGGATGGCTTAGCTCAGTACAATATTCTTCTGCGTACAACTCTATTCACCTTTGCTTGGAGACGCGCAGCGTAGGTTCTAGAAATCTCGTCTGCCAGTTAGTCTGATTTCGAATTCCTTCAATGGCGTTCCATGTGCGCTTTCATGACATACGCGTACCTTGAAATACGACACTGGGGAGAATCAATGCGTCATTCGTAGCGTACTTTGCACTACAACGTAGTGCAAATAGTGCCTAAAGACGCGGCTGCCGACGTTACTATTGTAGGATGCCACGATGTTGAACACTTGAACACATTGATGGAAACCCGACGCAAAATAATGCACAATTGTTGATACGTCACCAGAGAAGATTCAGGTCCGTAGTTAAAAAGACTCCAATGTAAGCATCACGTTGCTAGCGACGGTGACTGCCACGGAGGCCCTGCAGCAGCACCCTGACCGCACTACATCGCCAGGAAACCACGTGACTGCGCGACCGACATCGGCGGATCCAGCGGTGCATGACTTGCAACAACGGCGCAGCGCCAACGAGGCCATGGTTCACCCTAGCACGAGTGGAATCGATGACAGCGCCAAAAGGAACCAAAACTCGCTTTTAACCTAATGTAGAAAAAAAAATGCGCTTCTTCATTCTGGTAGCCTTGACACAGACACACCCCTGCTGTGAACTGCATCAATACTGACTACAGGCTACTGACCGGAATGAGAAGCAATGAGCGGAGAGCGGTGGTGCGTTCGCCTCTTTCTCAGTCGCTCTTTCTCTGACCTTCCCTGCCTTCTGCGGCGCTCTAACCTTAGGCAGCAGCAGCCAGCGGACGCTTCGATGTCACGCTTCACCGAGGCCGCGTTTGTCGTTTGCTGCTCTCGACGGTGTCCGTGCTAAGCTTGCCGCTCCAGTAACGAGAGAGTATGCACAGACATCTGTGAGCGCTTCGCTTCGTTGGCCTACGCTGTAGTGTCCCTGCAGAGGTGCAGTTCTTTATTCTTTATTCACACATATCCCCACTTTGCGAAAGGAATTGCAGCAGAAGTGGTTGTGCGGGGGGGGGGTTCCTAAGTTGGAAAAAAATCTTCATTAACACTTTACACTTCCTGCAGATGACAAAGCAGTCCACTGATTAACAGTTCTAACAAAAAAAAAAGAATTTGAGTTTGTTTGTGTGAAGGTAAAATATCGCTATTGCAAGCCCTCGCCCGCCGCGTGGGCACACTGACCACAGCGTTCCTTAGTGGAACATATATTTCACATTCGTTTCCTGGCTGCAATGACCTCGCTACGATCCCGCGAAACTTGAAGCGTTTATTCATATTCTTCCGCTCAGACACATGGCGAATTTGGGCGACTCGAGACGCAGGGCCATTGATGTGTCAGAGCACATAATACCACTCGTCTGCGGTACGCCTGTCTGCCCCAATGAGAAAAGACAAAACACAAGGTACGCAATAAAAGAAATTGGGACAGGTGCGCCGAAAGTGTTGAAGATCTTTATATAAGCCTAAGAATTCTCCTATAAGCTTGCCACGCAACGGTGGTCTAGTGGGTATGGTACTCGGCTGCTGATCTGAGGGTCGCGAGATCGAATCCCGGCTGCGGCGGCTGCATTTCGATGGAGGCGAAATATTGAGGCCCGTGTACTGTGCGATGTCAGTGCACGTTAAAGAACCCCAGGTGGTCAAAATTTCCGGAGCCCTCCGCTACGGCGTCTTTCATAATCAGAGCTGGTTTTGGGGCGCGAAAGTCCACATAACAACAACCTAAAAGCGCAAAAGTGAGGCACAAGAATTGTTTTTATTTATGGTAACACCGCGAATTTTTCCACGTGAGACAGAAACACAGGCGAAGACTAGCGCTGATTTACAACTGTGGGTTGATTGCGCAGAACAGGGACATTTATCAAGTGATCGCAAGATTAAAGTCCTCTGTTCAAAAGAGCCTTGTTCTCGTTGAAGTTTGCCTCAGACCCCTTTCATTTAGACATGAACTTCAGGTGGATGTTGTGCTTAAGCTCCTAGACATAAGACTAAAGACTAACCTTTCTTCAGCAACGTGCATCTTGGATGTATGAGACGCGTGCACACAAGCCTCTCCTATCCTTCACATACACCAATTTAAAATTGATAAAAAGGGGAATCGCACATGCCTGCTGGATTCATTCGTGGGAGAAGTATTGTTGCAATACTATGCATTTAACCTTTATTCCACAGATCACGCGGCTCAACACGGCCGGACACCCAAACAGCCTTCTCGTTTACGTCTCAGAAAAACTACTCAGTGTTCTGTATGATGGTTCCGAGGATGTGGGGCCCCAAGAAAATGACCGGCGGCAAAAAACTGCTGCTGTGCCATACATTCATGGCATTTTGCACAGACTCAATAAGATCGGGCAACGAATATGCGTGGCCGGAGTTTTTTCTGCGCATAGAAGTCTTTCTCAGATTTCTGTTAGGACCAACCCGGTTCCCAAGGCGCGATCCCCCTGTGCCATACATAAACCATTAGCAAAAGGAATATGTGGATTGTTCAATAAATGACGTGTATAAGCAACCCCTGTCGTGCTGTCGGTCCTACGTCCTGTCGGTCCTAAAAGACCGATAAATGCATCAATGTTCGTTTACAAGATTAAAGCAACAAATTCAGGAATGCGCACGGAGGCTTTTTGAGTGTGCATGGCGAACAATGTGGCTTTTCTCCAAATTTTGAAGAAACACGTACAGTGCCTAGGCATCCCAAAGAAAACCACACGACTCATCATAGAAGCTGCCGCAATCGCTGAAGGCGACTTTTAAGAGGCCTTCAAATGCGCTATCGGAAAAAGGAGCTGGATATTTGCATCCACGCGTGCGCTCTCGTTCTAATTAGTGGGCTGTATTGCGTGCTTACTAACTTTACGTATTGTGGAGGAGCGCGGCATTGTTGATCATGCTGATTTTGTTCTTGCGGTCACCTAACCAATACACTGATTCCGCTTAAGAAACCTTCAGTTGGAAGTCGGCGCTTTATATCATCAAAAAATAAAACACCAACTAGCCGTACCCGCACCTTGCACAATAATTGCGACAAGCGAATGTAAACTAGGAGAGAAGCTCAGGGGAAAATGGGGGCTTGAATAGATGAATAGATCGCTAAAAGCGATGTAGAACAGGGAATGTCTCTCGAGACAACGTTTTGACAAAGTGGACTTGTCTTCGTCAGTGGCCGTCCTGACGAAGACAAGTCGCACTTGTCGAAAACGTCGGCTCCTGAGACATTCCCTGTTTACATCGTTTTTAGCGATCTGTTCATGGACAAGGGAATGTGGAGGTCAGCGGAGGCACAAGGAGAAATCGCTTTTCAGTGTTCCCAAGAGTGTTCAAATATTAACAGGAAATTAGTGGTAGGGGAGTACAACATCTCTTTACTCCAGTGTGTATTGCCATGTGGTCACGACGCTTAAGCAGGCAACACTCGAGTCGTTGTCAGTCCAACTGTTCACTGGGTCAAGCTGTGCCCAGCAAATAAAACAATTCGTACTGCAAGATGATAGCGGCGTGAACAGTCGTCGGTCGACGGAAAAACTGATAAGCGGCGAAATTCGTCGGCTTTTTTCCCACGCCATAACGCGTTGTCGCATTGTATCCGAGATTCTAGAAGACACGCAAATGTGCGCCTCAGGCACACAACAGATATTGCTTTATTCAGCAATATCTTAGAATATGCCTAGTTTGGCGTATGTTCTTCCTGCTACGCATTCCGCGCTTCTGAAGATTGATTAGAATGCTTTTTTCACAGTAGAGTTCCCCCTGCTACTATTTGATTTCGAAAATTTGGTTTGTGCGCATCATGTCAGCGCTGTTGTCAGCCGAGGTGTGCAGACACCACACATGGATTTTCGCCTGGGACGACAACCAACTCGCGGCGTCGTTCTGATAGTTGATTACCTGGCATAAGCCCTTGTATTTCTTGACTACCTCAATTGCACAAATTTAAGGGCAGTTAAGATTTAGTAGAATGGCTTGCCTATGAAAATACAGGAGTGTACCCATTGCGCAGGTATTCGTACGAGAAAGGTCAGCAGCATTCCAAATATATTAGGTACAAAGAAATGTGCCTTGTTTGCAGAGCGATGACACATAATTGCTGAAGTTTAGTGTGCAAAACCATGATGCCCTTTGAGGCGGGCTCCAGTGGAGAGCTATGGAAATTTCGACAATCTGGGGCCTTAAAGTGCCGAGAGAACGGACAAAAGACTTATAGCATATTCACCTTAATCGAAAACGCGACCGCAGTGGCCGGGATCGATGCCATGCTCTTCGCGTTTGCAGTCGACTGAGCGCTCACATCTAAAAACCTACGCCGTGATTACAATAACTAAAAAGAAAGATCCCTCATACTTCGATTACGTGGTCGACGGTACTGTGCTAACTAAAGTAAACGCACGTAAATATTTAGGTGTTACGCTTACTGCAGACCTTAAATTTACCCAGCACATCGATAATATTACCGCAGCAGCATTACGCAAGTTATTTTTTCTTAGAAGATTCTTAAACTATCCCCAACACCAGTTAAGCTGCTCGCCTACAAGGCATTTACAAGACCAATATTAGAATAGGCCAATGTGGTTTGGTTTTCGCGCACAAAGACTAACATAAGAAAACTATAGGCAGTGCAAAGAAAAGCCATAAGATTATCCACAAGAAGTAAAGGCACACAGACTCGCCAACTATGCTCCTAAACGCATCTATTCTAAAAACGCTAAGAAAATGAGCGAAGGAAGCCCGCTTAAAATTTCTGTTTCAGATCCTTAACAACAGCTTGAAGATAAACGCATCGAATACATTTCATTTCTGAATCTCGTCCTACACGTCAAAAGCATGTGAATCAATCAACAGAATATTCATTTAGTAATGGCACTTTCAATATTAATTTTTCCACTTGCCGACAGAGAATGGAATCTACTACACCCATCTATCACAAACACCAAATCGTTCTCGGAATTCGCCATGAAAATTGCAGAAACAAATACATAATATTGTCACAATCACACACCGTAATGCCTATCCCCATCCCCATTACCTTTCTTGGTTGCAACACCTTGCTTCTTTTGTTTTGAATACTTATCATGGGATGCTATATTGTTGTATCATTGTGCACATGGTATTCAATTTTAGACAATTGTATGTATTTTACTTCATTGCATGTATTTGTGTACCACTGTTTGTTGTAATATAGTTTATAATCTCTCTTTACCTCCATTCGTTTGCACACTTGATTGTTATCTAAACTTTTC
>JABSTT010003554.1:0-28233 GCA_013339685.2 Hyalomma asiaticum | reverse complement strand
AGACGGGTATGGTAGAAGACCAGGAGTGTTCCAGACGCGCTATAGTCATATCACGGCCAAGCGAGCGAGGTTTTCTTACTGCATCCGTTCTTGACAGTGGGATGGCTTGCAGCACTCCAATTTCGTGGGCACGTTTCGCAGCTTATCTGCGTGCTCGTTGCCGATTATTCCAGGAGGGCCTGGTAGCCACTGAAACGTGATGTCATGACCTTTGTCGGTTAATTGGTGACAGAGCTGTCGTGTTTGAAGCACTAATGGGTCTTGCGGCCGCTACGTAAGCCGAGAAAAGGCACTGAAGGGCTGACTTAGAATCTGTAAAGATGCCCATTGCTGTGGTGGCTCCCCATCGATCACGCAAAGTGCGGGTCGTAGTGCCTCAAGCTCCACGGCAGTCGATGTTGTGCCATGAGACGTCTGGAACATACATCTACTGCTTTGGCAGGGAAGGACACAGCTCCTGCAGATCTGCCTGCTGCTGTTGAGCCATCAGTGTAAAGCTGAAGATGATTCCTGTAGTCCTCATGCAGCATTAGCAAAGACAGCTGCTTTAAGGCCGGCGGTGAGAGTTCCGCTTTCGTCCGAATCCCTGGCACTGTCAGCCGGACCTTGGACGGGCCAAACACCAAGGAGGCGTCGGAAGTCTCTCAGCAGGAGTATAATTCTTTGGGAGGCACTCGCGGAATGAGCCTCTTACAAAAAGAGGCACCGGGCGGTCTTCTGGAAGCGAGGCGAGGTGGTGAGCAGGAGCACGAGCTAGGTGTCGAATGTGTGTCCTTAGCACCTCCAAAGTGATGTGAGTGGTGGCAGGAAGGTCTTTGGCCATCGCTATAGTTATCCGTGTGAGGTGCAGCGTGGCAATCCGAGGCAGATCTTGAGTGCCTGCCCTCGAACGCTCTCGAGTGTGCGTAGGTACCTTTACAGGTGTCAGTCAGCACGGTAAGCTGTATCTCAAGTGCCCGAGAAAGACCGTCCGGTAAAGGTGCAACATGGCGCTCACTGACGTACCCCACGTTTTCCCTCCGAGGAAGTGGAAAACTTGTGAGGTGGCCGTTAGCGCTTCTTGAGACCGGCCACATGGGGACTCCAGCACAGGTCCCGATCGATGGCGACTCCCAGGAACCTGTGCGTCCTAGCGTAACAAATATTTAGCCCCTTGATAGAGATGGCATAGGCTGTCATTGGCTTTCGCGTGAAAGCGACCAGCGCCGATATTTCAGGCGAAATTTTAAGGCCTTGTTCATTAAGCTATGCCGATATCGAAGTCGCGGCTTTTTGGAGCCTCGCGCGTATCTGAGGACGTGTTACGCCTGACGTCCAAACACAGATGTCGTCTGCATAAATCGATATCTGTACACAACCTGGTATGCGTTTCACGAGACCAATTAGAACCAAATTGAATAACGTGGGGCTCAAGACGCCCCCTTGAGGAACTCCACGGTGTGTGCAGTGCTGAGAGGTGGCCCATCGTCGGTTTGCACAAAGAAGGATCTCATCTGTAGGTAGGCACGAATCCAGCGGTACGCTCGGCCACCAAGACCGACGGACTCAAGGGCGTCGAGTATGGCGTCGTGAGAAACGTTGTCGTAAGCTCCTTTTATATCCAAAAATAGTGCCGCGGTTAATCGCCTGCTCAATTTCTGGTGTTGGACGTAGGTTACGAGGTCAACAACGTTGTCGATAGAGCAACGAACGCGTCGAAAACCGGCGATGGCACTCGGATAAACCTCGTAGCGCTCTAGGAACCACTCCAGTCTGGCGAGGATCATGCGCTCCATCAGCTTCCCTACACAACTAGCTAGTGCTATTGGGCGGTATGACGAGAGTTCTAGAGGCGATTTTCCAGGTTCTAGGAGCAGAACCAATCGGCTCGTTTTCCGTTCTTGGGGGACATGTCCGTCTCGCCATGAGTCATTGAACGTTTCCAACAAAGCTTTCTGCGCCTGCTCACCTAGGTTGCATAAGATCCTGTAGGAGATTCCATCTGGGCCAGGTGATGACGAACGATTGCACAACACAAGGGCCGCATCCAGCTCCTCAATGGTAAATGGCAGGTCCATGTGTGAGTCCAGTGACTCTGGAGTGTTCTGTGTATCAAGGACTCCTGTGCAAGCTGCATTGCCGACAATCTTCTTGCAAAAATCTTCGGCTACCTCGATATCCCGTCGTATATCTTCTTTTGCATGCGCCTGGCTGTCCGTAGATCGTGTACGGAATTTGTCCGTCTATATCTTCGCTCGGCGCGCCGACGAATCGTACGGAGTCGTTCCAACTCTACGTTCGTTTCCGAGCGCTTCGGGGAGCATGTCAGTGTGCGCATCGCCGTCTGTACCGCTTCCTTTATAGCTTGCTCTAGACCTGACGGGAGGCCGCTGCGACAAGCGTCTTCGACGTTCGTCTTGAACGCAGTCCAATCAATCCTCCGGATTGTGTTAGACGGATGACATCCAGCCAGGCCGTTGATGTTGACGTAACTGGGGACATGGTCACTCCCGTGGGTCTCGATGTCTAAAAACCAATTACACGTGAGGCAAAGCGACGTGACACGAATGTCAAGTCCAAACAGCTGCTGTACGTTGCGCCTCGTAAAAACGTAGGGCTCCCTTCGTTAAGCAAGCACAGGTCATGATCGGACACGAACGAAGCCAGCCGCCTGCCTGTGGCGTTAACTTTGGAGCTTCCCCAAATAGGGTGGTGAGCGTTAAAGTCACCTGTAATGATCCATGGGCCAGGAACCCCTGCCAGAATGTCGTCCAGTCCTTTTCTATCAAATCGGGCCGCGGGTGATAAGTACACGCACACTAAAGTAAAAGTGAGGCTCTTCTTTTTTGCGGTGATGCAAACGTATTGGTTGTCATCGTGAGGTGGCACAGGCCGAATGATATAGGTAAGCTCACGACGAATGTACACCAGGACCTTGCTGCTTTCGTTATGTGTTGAGGACATCGTTGATTCATAACCGGATAGCCTGAATGGATGCGATAGCTTTGTCTCGCAGATAACGACGATTGGAAAACGGTTGGAGAAGACATATTGACGGAAATCAGAGATTCGAGATTTAAGTCCTCTCACGTTCCACTGGATTATAGACGCATGTCTGACCTCTTCACGGAATGATTGGTGATTTGCAGCCATGGTTCTAAATGAGGGTTGCTAGGATTGGGCTCAGCGCGTCCAATACCTGCATACCACTTCGAGCGGTTGGGGTCTAATAAATGACCGAGAGCTCTGCTTCGTAATATGGGATTAACAATTATCTATGCAGATCCCACCATGCAGATCCCACCTTAGAATGTACCGCGACATGTCCATGATTAACTGAGCAGAGCAAGCACGGCTGACAATCTCGACACAAGCAAACCAACCGGAGGATCGGCGCCTGACTGCATGCGAAATTGCGAGGTAACAAGATGCGCAGAAACGCATTGACACCAAAACCCAGCCATACATGAAAACTGAATAGTGTTCCTTGTACTTATCTTTTCGCTAACTGTATCTTTTAGTGTTCTTGTTTGGGTTTTGATTGCGTAAATGTTTTATATGCTATGACAGGAGTTTTGCTCAATCCTTCTCTTGAACGCCCTTCCAGGTGATGTGCCATACTGCGGTTTGCGGAAGGAACCATTTATTCTGCGACGTTCTTTTGTCTTAGGAGTGGAATTCTTTTACAATACGGCAGTGCACAGATGTATCCAGTGGCTGTGCGCTATGAAAATGAGAACCACTGAATGCAGTGCACGGCCTCGAAGATGTGGCACCCCTGAGCGCGCAAGTTTCGGAGGCCATAAACAACGCCCCTAACGCCGAGGAGCCGGCTCTTCGGAATCGCCGAGCCGCGGTAGCTGCCACGCAGTCATGGTGTCGCTGATTCAAATGTACGGCTCACAGCTCAGTTGCGACGAGTGAGTTCGGGGCCTACAGAGCCAAAGAACCTAGCAAGCGCCCGGCTCGCTAGTTCGATTTGTGCATTCATTTAATGTTCCCTAACTTCGGCTAAGTGACCGCTTGTAACGACATGCCTTGTGGAGTATGTTTCTTGACTCGTTATGCGACGGGCCGCACTCATCTTGCATGCTGCTTCGGGTGGAAGTACAACTAAAGCAAGATGAAAAGAAAAAGCAAGGATTGCCAGGGCACATCCCATAATCGTTGAATAGAGCTTTCGCTGCCACTGTTCGGGGCCCGTTGCGCAGGCGTGGATTTTTTTCTATGAAAACTGTGTAGCATGCCTTCTAATTTGGCAAATCGAGATTTATCAGTTCCAGCAACAGTTTAAAAGTCGACAAGCGAATTATAATGCCGGATTACAATAGATCAGCTTAAATAATATAAGGTTGCACACAGAGCAAGGAATACCAACAGAGTTGTATCCTCTTGACACACGCATGGTGTTTGGCGCAAGTTAACTTAACACTATGTAACCTCACATATAGGAAGAATGTTGCACGCTTTGGGGATCCATGACGACATTCGGCATGACGACATTCACGATGTCCAGCAAGAGCGCTTACCTCGGCTATGCTATAGGCAACTTTCTTCGCATTTTTGCCAGCCTTGCCTCCCTCTGTCCACTTAATATCAGGAGCGTTAAAGAATATTAGAAAAATTTGGCAGAACAGCTGTATTGAAGCCATAAGACTTCTTTCTTGTTTCCGATTCCTGTTTATACTGAAAAGTAAATACAGCAAGAAAAGTACTAGACACGCAGTTTAGGCACCGGCGCGAATTTTGGAAGGAGAACATTTTAGTACGACAAATATTACCTTTGGGCTCAAAAAAAAAAGCGCAGGCTTTTTAGACTGCCGATGTAGGTTCAGTAAGAAAGAACAGTATGGGGATGGTCGTATCACGCACTTGTCCTTGAGAAGGCCCTTATAACTAACTCAAGATCAGGACCATATGTGTATATATATACACACACATGTCGGAGTAGCTGCAATATATTATGTGTATTCTGAGAATAAAAGAAGTGCTATTTTGCATATCTTCTTCGGAATCAACTGCCATGACGTCGTTGGTCGAAATGCCGGATAACTCGCTTGGCTTGAACTTTGTTATTATAAGTAATGCATCAGTTGGTTCTTAACATGTACTTACCATGTAGACACTTCAGCGCTTCCATGTATAAAAATATGACAAGCGAGGAAGCCACGTGGAAGCGCATTTTCTAAGAAGGTTAAAAGAAGGGGAAATAGAAGGCACCTTGAAGCGAGCGGGTATTCTTTAACTCTAGAGGCGTACGTGGTATAAATAACCACCGCAAATGTACTGGTAATAAGGAAAACCATTGCCAGCAGTGAGACCTGTAACCGGTTATAAGTGCTCTGAACCATTGCCGCAACATTCGGCAATTATGAGGCGTTCATAACAGGTTAAGCTTTAAATGCTGCCACTCAACATCAAGCAACAGAATGGAATGGCCGTAATTCCTTCAACCCAAATATTCTACACCAAAAATATTCCAGAAAAAAATTTGCTTGTGTTGTGCGCCACTCAGCTTTGGGAAATACTTCTTTCTTAGTAAACAACATTATTCATTGCGTTATAGCATTTATTCTACTGCGCCAGGGTGAGGGAGGGTGAGTGCTGCTTCCCTCATATGAGCATAATTTTGGCGAGTTTGTGCCCTAGTGAGCCTAAAGTAACAAATATGTTTTAGGGTAAGTATGCGTGCGCCAGGTAAATGTTGATGACCCCCGGTACATCTTATATGTTTGTTTCAACAATGGCGATTAAGTTGTTAAGCTTAAATATCTCCGAATTTCACAAACATTCTATACACGAACTTCGAAAGATAGGTGATGCGTGCTGCTCCGCGTTTCTGTATTTGAAACCTTTTCAAGCGTCGATGCGCAGAGTGTACAAAATTATTATAAGTTGTAGGGAGACTTACGGTACTTTACGTAGGTGACTGCGCCATTAGCTTGACCTTTCCTCAACACAACTTTTGCCTTTTACTAAGACAGGTTTCCCGAAAACACGTGCTCTACGTTTCATCAAATTCTCTCATTTATGTAACCAGGGCGGCGGGGTGTTGTGCAGACCCATGGACAAAAATGAACAGCAAATAGCGCGACGCAAACATTATCAGCGGTAAACCTTGATTGCCATCGCACCATAACATGTGAATGATATTTTGACTGCACAGCACGCACAAACTGCGGCTGGAAAGGAAACGAAATCTAAACATAAAAAAACACTGCGCGCGCACGATAGGTAGCCAACACATCAACGCGCCTAAGACAGAGAGCATATCGTCAGCCGTCGCATCAGTCAGTGTACAGCTACATCTATGGCACGTGTTTGAGAAGTCGACAACGTCTTGCATGCACATATTTGAGCCTCATTTCTTAATATTTCACTGGAAGAAGTGTGGCAACGATGTGGAATTATTTTACGGGGAAGCGTGATCTAATGTTCATACGGCAAGTGCTATGTATTTTAGAGGAATATTAATTTGATTTCCAAAGAGATGAAAAACAGATAAAATTCTTCCCTTTATAGTCACCCTCTGAAAGAAGCATGCGTGTAAGCCATGCTGCCAGTACAATTTATTTTGCGTCGTGCTGTTGTGCCTAAATACCACGCAAGTGGCTTCGCGTTGTCAGGTACGTTCTGTAGCGGAAAGTTACGCTACAATCTATCGACCACAAATTTCGTAAAACAACCCATTCATGTTCGGGGATAACAAGGTTTATTCGAAAATAGGAAAAAAAGTGTTCTTTCCTCGTCTCTTCGGTCACCACTGCCGTGAAGCCGACGCTTATGTCGTGTTGTAACTCGCTTCACTCTTCATTGGACGCGTCACTCACAACGTAACATGCTCAACAAGCGTACACAAACGTCCGCAATAACTGTTACTTTTATAACCTACCCCCTCCTTACCCAGACTTATGTCAATTCGTCGTTTTACCCTTACATTTTGTAAGCATTTGAGACGACGAATAAACATATTGGACTAATAGACATATTTCTGGATAAAGGAGGGGTAAAATGTAAATACCAGTGTCTCTGGTATGTGTTCTTCAGATAGCGCATTTAGATTTTGCTTCAAATTGCGCGACTGACATCGCTTCATTTGCGAAAATGAACAAACCACCGGAAAATTATGGTAAGGAATTTCGTTGATACTTGGATATCTTATTTTTCGGCTTATTCCCACTCGCTTGCTAAAACGTAACCGAAGCATGAAATCAGAAGCTCACATGCGAAGCGTTCTTACACGGATTTCAAAATATATCATATACTAAGTGTCATTTGAAGAGTCTGCGTTCCGGTCTACAGCGTAATGCAAAGTGTCGACATTAACGTCGTGATTCATACACACGTGCTCTTCTGCAGCGGCGAGTTTGCAATGGGAAATCACGTGCAGCAAAAAAATGTTGCATGTTTAAACTAGGAGTTATTCGATAACATGACTGCGAAAAGAGAGTGCGTGTGATCGCTTTTACCTTGATGTCAATAATTACATGTGCGGTCAGCCATCTTCTATAGCTGGTTAGACATGTGTACGAAAAAGCACGTGTTATATATTTGCGAGGAGTCTATAAATTTTGACATGACCATCGGAAATCTTTAGACGTTCATTTCGCCAGGCGACCTCACATTGCTGTTCCTTGAACATAAAGTGCAAGACAGCTACATTATTAGTGGGCCAACCTGCTGAAACAGCGAGGATGAAGAACCGTATTGCTATAGCTATAATAAGACATTGCTTAAATATAACTGACTGTCACATGATTGCCATGGTCGAAAGAATCCGCTTTTTGCATGTCTGTGTGGCGCTCACAGATTCGGCCAACAGTATCGGCCAACAGTGTCGAGACATGCAGCCCGCGATATTGTGTAGAAGTCTAATATTATGCGCTTGATTTTCTTGAGGATTCCAATGCTATTAGGAATAGAGGTAACAATGGCCGTACAGATTTCTATACATTATGCAATGTGTCAGTGGCTTGGGTAGAATACTTACTTTGTAGCACATGAAATACGTTATTTCTCGGTCACGGCACAAAAGAGACCACTGCATGCTTTTCAAAAGACCAGGTGCGTGTCTCCCTACATACTCAGCAACATGTCACGAAGCCCACCGCAAACAAGCGTTGTTCGCCACGCTATTGTAAAACACACAGTTAGAAAAAGACACTTGGATCGCGCTACTTCCTGCAATATAAAACGCGCCACATTGCAGCATTGCGAATCACACTCTCATAATGTCCGTTTTTCTTTGAACATTTGAAAGGAGACGTGATGGTAGCTAAGCAACTCCTTGTAGTCTTTACGTGTTATACTATTTTGTCCCATTCGAACTGTCAAAGACCCTCATATATAGATCGTCGGACACCGGACATAAGTAAGGCAAGTTATACGTTGATGTTTTAGAAGATTGTCTAATGTTCACGGCAAAATCCAGCTCTAGTTACCCACGGTCAAAACGGAACGCGCGTTAGTTCCGCCTGAAGGTTTAGGACAAGTGGACGACTCCTCGAAGTATAATTTCTCTGTTACTTGGCTGCCTTCCAAACGCGAACAAAGCATTGTGCAAACACCTATGTCAACGCGACTAATGTCGCGAAGAGCACGCAAGTCAAAGAGTTTAAAAATATATATGTGACTGGTGCTCTCAAAGGAATCGATATAACACGAACGTGGAGTATGTCTTCACATAAGGAGTTGAATGTTTATTGTAGATCGGCATGAACTTGCCTATTTCTGTCAGTGTATCGCTGGTACGGCACAGTTTGACGTGGATGAACCCATGTTTACGAATCGCCTCCATAACATCCATGACTGAGTCCTTGGGGTGACTCAAGTAGTTTACGCAATAACCGTACACAGATGATAGTAAATGCCACACAACAGAGGCATCAATCGTGTTGCGCCACATTGACACGTCTGTCGCCGATGAGCTCGTGCGGCTCCAGGCGCGTGCATCGAGGAGCACTTAGGAACGAGTCTGGAACGTGCCGCCATCTAGGAGAGGCGAAGTGAAGCACGCCCACTTTCACACGAACGGGCAGAAGGGACGCGCAAGAAAGCGGGCACGCCTCCCCGGTACCAGTCCGGCCGTTAGTTTGACCGTGCCTTGAATGGTGCCTCCTTCCTGGAGAGGCTAAGTGACGCTGCAGTGCAAAGTGAAGCTGTAGTGCTTCACTTCGCCTCTCATGGAGGGAAAGGACCAGAAGCGAAGTAAGGAAAGTTATAAGCCGCGTGCGTACAGTTTCTAGCGTGTTTGATTCAGTGATGTAATGCATGATAATGTAGCCATGATTAAGCTTGACCTCCATGAAGCGTCCGAGGAAGTTGTACATGAGGATCTGGTTTTATTTCTGGAAGATGTAAGTTTAAAAGCGATGATTACTGAAGGTGATTGCTGACACAAATTAGTCATGAACAGATCCACCAATTCCTCTGCGTTTTACCGTGAAACAAGGCTGTACACTGCCTGCTCTCCTTTTTGCTTTTTACGTGGAAGCTTTTTGTTTACGTTTGCTGCAAACGCCCCTTATTGAAGGATGCACATTTATAAACACTGAAATAAGGGTCTTAGCATACGCAAATTCCGTTGCCGTGTTTTGTACTGATGATGAACTTGTGCAAGAGGTGATGTTGTTGTTTTTGTTGTTTTCTGGGGTTTTACGTCCCAAAACCAAATATGATAATGAGAGACGCCGTAGTGGAGGGCTCCGGAAATTTTGAACACCTGGGGTTCTTTAACGTGCACTGACATCGCACAGTACACGGGCTTAAACATTTCGCCTCTATCGAAATGAGGCAGCTGCGACCGGGATTCGATCCCGCGACCCTCGTATCAGCAGTAGTGTACCATAGACACTAGACCCCCGTGGCGGGGCAACAAGAGGTGAAAATAGCGAGAGCTTATTGCGCAGGCACGGGTAGTGCGCCACGTCTAGTTGGCATGAAAGTCTGGGTGTTTGGCCTGGCCACTGGCAAAGCATATCTGAATTCTACTGCAATACGAATTGGACAGTCACACATGGGAACTACCTGGGAGTTCCCCTAAACCATTACGGCAATTCTAAGCAATGTTGGGCCGCGGCGAATAAACGCGTTATAGGTACCACTGATAAATGGGGTGGTCACAACATTTCAATGTTTGAAAGAGTCTCAGTTTGCACCCTGTTTATTGATGTCAAAGTGTTTCATGCATTGGATGTGATGGCCATGACGAGAACTTGCATCGACTACTTGCATCCAATGGAGTGTTTGCTACCTTCATATGGAGATAACAGTGGGAGCGCATGAGTCAGACCAGTTTGTTTTATAAGGTTAACAATGGGATGCTCGGGCCTTCAACCTTGTTCTTCAAACAAGTGGTGAGCAGATTCTCATTTGTACGGCATGAAATTGATACTTTCCTGAGAAATGTGTTCCAAAGGCGATTACGAGATTATCCACCGGACTTCATTGTTTCATCATTTTCTTTAGAAGCGAGACCGCTCAGGTCCTATTTGCGTGAAGTGGTTGCATCAGTACGCATGCGCAAGGAAAGCTCTTCGTATGAGTATTTGTGTGATATTAAGAAAAAGCGCCTTTATTGTGATGTTGATGTTTTCTTACCGCCACCTGTGTACCGGCTGGTCTACCGTCTAGGGGAAGAACACGATTTGTTAAAGCATGTTAAAATATGCCGGTCAGACCGTCAGTCAAATCTTTCTTTTTTGAAATACGTACCGGCAATTTCACTGTAAAACCATGCTTACAAAGTAAAGGTCCTTTTGTGCCTTGGTCAGTGAACTCTTTAATCTGTAACAAACAGGAAGCAATACAGCACATTTCGCTTGACACTCGTGATGCGGTATTTTTGTAGGATGTTCTTGAAAGAACACTTAAAAAGGAATTACCACTCAGCCCCTTTGGAATTCGGTTTCTTGCATAGTTGAATCAGGGGAAGTGCCGACTGAAATGCTAACGTTGCTTTGCATAAACAGTGTATGGCAAACGAGATTGGATGTCAAGCATGCTTGTGTAGAGGCCCACTCAGCAAGGCACTACTTTTTTAAGAGCATGGTATACACGGAAGACTTGTTCAGAGAGCAATGTGAACCATCACAGTGGCTACCTATTCTAGACAAATTTGCTCGTGAGGCCTTTTTAAATGACCTATACTGGCCGAATGGTTTCTGCTGCTTTTGTAATAGATTGATTTGTGGGGTTTAACGTTCCAAAACCAGCTCTTATGATGAGAGACGCTGGGGTGGATGGCTCCGGAAATTTCGACCACCTAGGGCTCTTTAACTTGCACTGACATCACACAGCACACGGGCCTCAACATCTCGCCTCCATCGAAATGCAGCCGCCGCAGCCGGGATTCGATATAGGCTATACAATTTTTACACTTCTTGTATTACTTCGTTATTGTGCCTCAACCTGTGCAACATATTCTGTCGGAATCAACAGCTTCTACATCATCCTTACTTGGCGGCATTGTGTTGCGTGAGACTGACAATTGCAAAAACTGGGCCTAAGGTAAGCGCTTGTACAAACAAGATAAACGCGTGTACTGTTCCAGAGCACGTGCGGGTTTTACCGCTTTCACACCGTATTCGATTCGTCCTGTGCCTGTAAGCATTCTGGGAGCCACCTCTTTCTAAATATAATACGTTTTGCATATATAAGAACACACTTGTAATCTTATGCAGTTTTACGCCGAAAATGAGACAATATGGATAGTCAACACGACGATGCCTACAAATAAGACATGTGAAGCTGATATGGTGAATGTGACACGTGACAACTTTACAGAGTTCTTAAGACGCTCCTTCTGGAACCACCAAATGTGAGTTTTTCAAGTCAGACTTTGAAATATAGTATAAGCTAACAGGCATGCCGTTTCAACGGGGTCACGGAGTACATGCTGGGAGTGTTCTCGACGGAGCCAAGTTACGCCAGCAAAACAATCTTTAATACAATGGATGTTGGCCGGAAAGGTAATGTAATGAAGTGAGAGAGAGGAAAATTTTTCAAATAGTACTCTTTTAAAATATGTGTCTGAAATAGTGTTGACACAATGTTTAACGGGAACGATTGAAACTTGAAGCTTCATCGAAGGTGGAAATTCACGTTAGGACGCATGGAAGAGGGGCGAAAGTATAGCAGGGAGTAGTGGTGGCACAGAAAGCAGGTATGTGCCAACGGCTCATCATGTAGCACACATAGCTATAAATGCGTGTATGCAGTAGGATGGTATGAGATGAGTGATGTAGGGTGGGGAACAAGGAAAAGAGAAGGGGAGACGTTAAAACACGGCAAAGTCTTGTGAAGTATAATATAGCAAGAAGGGGTGGGAAAGAGAATTGCGAGTGAGGAGGAGAGAAATGAGGAAGGGAACGCCGCCAGCTTCGGTGCTTCATCTGCTTTCGCAACTAGTGCGTACCTGCCCCATTTTCCTTTCCTTTTTTTTTTTTTTTTTTGATAAGTAGTTGCCTTGATAGGCGGTTAGCAGTTGTGCGCAAGTCTTATTTCGGTATATATAGCTACGTGCGGTGAACAATAAGCGCGTTGAGAGTTACCGCCTGTGTCGTCGTCTTGCATTTATTTTCCGTCTCTGCTTTTCTTTAGCGGCAGTCATGTCGTATGCTTCACAAGTGAAGCAATGCAGTACCATCCCCATTAATTATCTGCATGAAAGACTTAACGACGCAGAAAACAGGAAACTGTTAGCATTTAACGTTCTTAGCCATTTTTTTTTTGTTTCGGTGCCGTCTTTATTCTGCGCTGTTTGCTTGAGCCTGTGTAAACCGCCCAAGCCAATGGTACACCAGTTACCTGCCTCTTTTTATTGTGATTGCAATTATATGAACACCTGAACATGGCTTTCGCCGTTGCCGTTAAGTCCGACATATACAGAAGTATGTATAAGACACCTCTAAATCTCTAAGAGAAAAGAACGCAGCTTACGCCGACAATGCCATAGAGATTAATATCTCTCGGGAAAAAAAAGCACGCACCTCACGCCGGCAATGCTCTCGCCACATACAGCTCACACGAATGCGTCTGCAAGCGCCGGATGCAATAGGCTGGCTTGGTGCCGCTGGGCTGGGAAAAGTTTCTCGACGACGCAAGGTTCACGCTTAGTCAGTCGGGCGGAGTGAAGCGGGTGACAGAAGAAATGAAAACAAAGTAACTTAGCTCATGCACCGTTACCTCTGCCTTTCGACCGTCAGTCACATGGTGCTTCAGGCCCGTTTCACGGCCGCATCGCCAACAAACGAGAGAGGGCTCTGTTCGGTGACGATGCGGTCCCAAACGCTACAAATAAATGACTCACAATTGTGCACGTTTCACGAGCAACGTGGCTATAACCTCTGCTCGCGGAGCCAAGTTATGCACAGATGATGTATCCCTAAGCATTTAACATCATGGACGTTTGTTTACTGCGTGGTGTATGGTAGCAGGATAATTTATATGTGGCAATGATACCCGAAATCCACTAATTTAAACGTAACGAATTTGACAGTAAGAAGTTGAAGCACTGATAGGACCCACTGCTCCATTGAAAATCTGTAGGCGTTGAATTATTATGCAACAATTATTATGCAACGTCCACGTCGACCTAGTTATCTAGTTGCTTCGCTTCAGCGCACTGACGTCACTGAGTTGGAAAGCACCAAAGAAAAACAAGATACTAAATTCATTCGCACGTTTCTACTTTATTTCGAGTCTTACGCTATTTATATTTCGGGCCCCAATTCACGGAAGCATCTTATGCTAAATATGCCTCTAAAATAATATTTAAGCCAATGCTGGAGCTGCAAAGGCGACAGTTGTGAATTCAACGTCCCAATAGGTAGCAGTAACCCTTACTGCATAAGAAACCGTAATTAGGTTACTTAGCTTTACTTTCGCTACATGATATTATCATTATGTTTGCAGTTTTCACCATAAGACACATATATCCAGTTCGGCAAAATGTGAGAGTCAAGAATTGCTTAACCAAATCAACCATTGGCAAAGCTCTCGAGACTGCGTATTCGAGCAGTTCCGCTGGGATTTGTTTCGAAACATGTTTTGTAACTGAGCACACCTGTTTATGTAAGAAGTGGGTATGTTGCCTCCACAACTGATGATATGTCACTGAAACTGCAGCAAAGACAAAGAGTACACCGGTGACTATACTTCATAAGCTACCTCGCAGTCAGTATTACGGTGAAACTAACAAAAGCTAACACTTTTAAATGCCCTCATGAGTTCTTCCTTGACAGGCGGACCTTTATCAAGGTCAGAGACACTACTCTACCAGTATGACGAATACAATTGTGGTGTATTTGCCGTATCGTTCTCCTGGAGTTACGGTATGTATTCAAACATAATATGAAGACGGCTTCATTTGTCGTCGTCGGCATCTCAGCTGCGGCGAAAGATGAAGTTCGACGGTTTGCTGTGATTGAAGATTGATGGCGCATTCCGCGTGTAAAATGCAATTAAATACGGTTAAATTTAGGTGCGATACTAGCACGGCCCATTTAATACCAGTCATAAACTGCACAAATTAGGTGTTTCATGACTACTTCGGAATGCCTTGAAAGTTACCTTCTGCTGTGGCCAGTAATACACGTCATGGAAACTGGACGAGGAATAAAGTGGGCTATCACTTTCATGCAAGTAAGCACAAAACCACTGAAAGTGGGGGATTGAGAGGGGCGGGGTGCGTTGGGCTTGATGACACTTGTGTCTCTGCGGGAGAGCAGAACTGCTAAATGGGGTATGACATGTCAGAAGCCAGCAGAAGCGTAAGCGTATACAGCACGTCTTATGCCCGCCGTCCTGTTGCTCCCGTCAATGCTCATTCAGGCGATACCTCTTACAAAGGCGCTTGCTGAAATGAAATGGAAGAAGGGAGTTTTCATTCAAAAAACACAGTAATTAAAAGGAAAGCAAATGAATTATTGCTCAAGAAACTCTGTGGAAATGCCGTCCCCTGCCACTGCGCCATTTCAATCATCCTGTCGATTATGTAGATCTTCCGCTGGTCATAATTCAAATAGTAAATGCAAGTTTGTCGCTGCAGCCAACGTCGCAGTCGTGCTGCATAACATGTGTATGTCAGTTCAGGAGATTTTCGTGCGCAAATATATGGTTTCTTCCCAGAACACGCGCCCTGTAGATATCCGACACTTCTACATGTAACGTTCTGCGCATAGCTAACAACAAGACACGGCGAGATTCTCGGAGCCGCTTCTTAGTGCATAACTCTCCGGCGACGCTTTCTCTAAGGCTTCACAATAAAGTAATCCTTAGTAGTACAGATTCTGAATGGTGGTGCTCGAAGTACCACGTTTCTAGAAACTCCGATATCCAAATTACCTCAATTGTAGTCTTAGTATAAACTAAGTTGTAGTATGAACCATTAAAATGTTATTGTTTAGAAACTATTGAGAAACAGTTCGCCAGTGTCAAGAATTGTACTCAAGATTCTCCTGTCCGTTGAAATATCAATACATTCAGTGATGTCACACATTGAATGTTGGCCGCCGAAATATTCAGAGAGAGGAAATGAAGAGCAAATGCTGGGACGTTAACGAAGCGCGAGCTCAGTTGGCTAGCCTACTCCTAGGGAGGGGGAGAGGGGAATAACAGATAAGTTGCAGGTAATATAGAGGAAACTGATGACTATAGAGGGGAATTATTTACCTTTAAATCTTGTTGAAAAGCCACTGATTGGATGAATCGCTAAAGCTTTCTCAACAGTAAATCAAAAGTCAATTTCGTAAGTTGCCAGCAATGTATTATTTTAACGTCGAGCGTTTCTTTTGCATACTGAAAATTGGGAATCCTTGTGCAATGAGCCTCCCTGCCTTCCTTCTTCATCTCTCTCTCTCTCGCCCCGCCACGGTGGTCTAGTGGTTATGGCACTCGGCTGCTGATCCGAAGGTCGCGGGATCGAATCCCGGCCGTGGCGGCTGCATTTCGATGGAGGCGAAATGTTGAGGCCCGTGTGCTGTGCGATGTCAGTGCACGTTAAAGAACCCCAGGTGGTCGAAATTTCCGGAGACCTCCACTACGGCGTCTCTCATAATCAGAGCTGGTTTTGGGACGTTAAACCCCACAAATCAATCATCAATCTCTCTCTCTTGCGTAGTTTGACAATGTTAATTGAACTTTCATCCTTCTCTAATCGCTTCCAGCCATCTACTATGACATCCGTGTGAAAAACAGCACAATTGAACATCCGCATGAGGAATGTATTGCAAAATTCAAGTACCTTATTCAGACGAGCAACATCACCACTATGTATAAGAATTTTTGCAAGCTTACTCGCTGGCGTTGGGATGAAGATTAAAACGTATTCCTTGGTATGCCCATTGAATGCCCAGTATATAATCAGAGCAAATCCACCACGCTCCGTCACTTCGTCTGTGTACCTAACTGTGCGCTACCGGCTACAACATGTAACCAACAAGCTCACTAATACGTTCCATTAAGCCATCTTGGACACCGGGCAAGCGCCAGGTGTCCACGATGGCTTGATACAATAAATGTTCATGTAATCATCACTCAAGGTACTTGTTTAACTGAACTCTTTTTGATAATGATTCGAATTTCACAGCTTTTAAGAAAAACAGGAGTATTAGGTGATGCTTATGACGCGTTTCCCAGCTGTTGTTCGGTAACATGTAGGAGCAAGAATCCACTTGTACCTTTTCATGTAGTCTGAGGCACACACATTGGAATGGGTGTGGCACCTCACAGGTTAGTGCATGAACGACGATGTCATCCAGCTAGGCGAGTCAGCGCGTCTGTATAGTACAGATAAAACGTGCTGCTTGGCGATTCGTCAGCTCTCACGCCACTGAGCTTTGAAAGCCTAATCCATGCTAGGATAGTTTGATCACTTTAATACATCTCTATACATTTCTGAGACAGCTCCAAACAATGTAATCTTGGATTCATTTTGAGGAGTTCTATCAGTAATGAACACAAGCAAGAAAATACGCTCCAAAGCGAATGCTTTGGACACACCAGAGAGAAGTAGCATCATTCCGAAAGACCGGGCGCTACCATAACGAAACAAAGGCGGTTCGACAACTAGCAGCTTATCCAAGAGAGAAGCGACACATGACCGAATATATCTTGAAGCTTCAATAGTAGCTTGAGGCCTATGAGAAGTCCTTCGCAAAAGCCTTTGAGAAATCTTGGTAAACAATGCCAATCTGTGTTATGTAAAGGAGTGGACAACTGCTTTGCTAAAAATGTGCATAACATCCACATCCAGGAATTGTTTAACGGTAGAGAGACATGTGCTAAAGACGTATCGCTAGGAACTCCGCTCATTATTTGCCTCTGCGCATTTTTAAAAGTAATACGTTACTGTTTCAAAAGTAATGTGTCCCTAGATTTTTCAGGATGTAAGAGAAGTAGCACTCTAATTGGATTGACCCGAGGTATCATGTGAGCTTTAGACTGGCACCATTTGCACAACTTCGCAATCGGTTTGAAGTTACAGCTTCGAGATTGATCCATTGTATAAAACGCTTGCGAACTTGCTGAGTAGTTTCGCATACCGCTTCAGGAATTGCGGGATTCCGTATGAGTCAGGGCAGTTTTTTTCTTGAGGAAGTCTTTGTCCATCCCCTTGGACCGAGGTTTTAAGTGTCGAAAACAAGGATGTGCTGTATTCTAAATTACATTCAGAAGCGTTGGCTCTCTGGTGTTTTTTTGGAAGAACGAGACTTCGTTGCAGCGATATATTCATATATTCAGATCTGGTTGCTCCACAAAAGGACATACTCGAATACCCTGATCGACTCATCACACTAGACCACTTTGGAGTTTCTAGCGGCCTGGAGAGCATGATATAGTGTTTGCCTACCCCCTTCCCACTACCCTCTATCCTCACTAGTGACATTCGATACTTATGATTTTAATAAATGAATGTCATAATTGTCATCATATTGCTTTGGAGGTGTCATCGTTTTCTTTTCTTCATGCATAAAAGTAGACAATGTACCACGTTTCCTCTTTTTGTGTGTGTTGCTTGAAACGGCGTACTTCTGGCATGTTCAAAAGGACAGAAAGTTGAGCGAGTTGGTAACATTCCATAATCAAAAGAAGAGGCGTGCAGGACACGGACACAAGAAGAGCAGTGAACACCACGAACGCCGACTAACAACTGAAGCACAGCACAGAGGCGAAAAAGAAAGAAGACACACAGCTTATCTGCGCATGCTCGGAATGGTAGCGCCACCTGTCATACTATTACACGTGCCGTTCTACGCGATAGACAACTGCTAAGACATTCTATCTCCTCTCTGGTTAAGATAATCGACGGTTGACTCACGCATGCATGTATTAGATATAATTTCTGGCATGTATTAGATATAATTTCGAAGAAAGCATGCTTCCTATACATCCACTCGGAACATATTTTTGCAGTCAGAAGTGATGATGGGATACCTTTCGACATAATGTTTGCGGCCTGCATTTTTTAAGTCCAACACGAATGGTCAGGTTCCTTTGCGACCTGGACAGGTTACCCGCACTTGTGCTCTTTCAGGGAGGCCATATCGGGTACACTGAAGTAACTGAAAGGCAAGGGTTTATTCCTCACTGGATAACCAGGGTGAAATCTCTGGCTTCCATAAATAAATGGCAGAAATAACCAGCCACAACATATTTGTAGTAGTTCAGAATTGTAAGAATCACCTGTAATTTGTTTTGCTGCGCCAATGAAGCAGGTTTTCTTTGTTAAGAAGCTCTGCAAGCTTCTCTTCAAGACACTCGCCTTCAGGGCGCACTTTTTGTCATTGACACGGCAGCACTGGCAACGAATTTCAACTCTAACCCTTAAATTTCTGCGGCCACCGCACAGAGGGCCCCACGAGTTCCAGTTTAATTACTCGAAGGGCTGCAATAGACAATGCCCGACATATCGTACTCCTTGCTTTCGAAGCCTTTCTTTTTTCTTCGTCATGGTGCTAGTATGGAGTCATTAGATTTTTACACATAGTTGCATCATTGAGACCAATGCACAGCATTGTAGCTCAGGAGGTAATTGCGCACAAAGTCTCACCGATGCTGTAGTCATAGGCAGCAGCCCAATAAGAACATAATTCAAGGGATTCCGAACCCATTGTGCCACTTCTAGGCAGGGTAAGGTGAATGCGGTGGATGGTGGCCCCTTTATATTCAGCCCTACCTTGAACTTCGTGAGGTAACTGGACGATGAAGCGTTACGAAGCTACAAAGATGCCACAAATACGCCCTCTCCCAAGAGTAGCCTTTGCAGTCTTTCTAAAACTGAGCGAGCCAAGACTGTTGTCCACTACGAGTGGTCGTCTGCACCGGCATCTCCGGCTTTCCACTTGATAATTGTTGCACGCCACACTTTCTTTAAAAAAATGTGGTTGATCCCTCTGTCATAGCAGTCTGATAACACGAAAGTGAAACCTGACTTCGTGAAGTTGTGGAATGCATAAGCGGCAATCTGGTGAATCGAAGGGCAGGAGGTGGCTTGGGTACTGTGAACATGTGAACACGTTAAATCAAGACATCAGCGGCACCTCGACACGACACAGAGATTCTCGACAGTTGTAGACGAGAGAAAGTTTTCGAGCGACTCACATTGCTCTGGAAACACTGAATTGCACACGCCAGAGCGACGCGCAAGCCTGCCATAAACGAGCATCGTCCGCAAATGGTGACGCATTGACAGAGAAACCCAACGGGTTGTCAGCGGATCGTTTTGTGAAAACACAGCCCACCGCAACGAAAGGCCAATTATTTGCTGGCCTACGGCCGTCTTTGCTATCCTGGAGCACTGCGCGGCGCAACTCAACACACTTGGCCACGCAAGACAAATTTTGTAGCGGCCGCGTTCGTACTGTGCCCCTGGAAGGTGCCGTCACGACGCCTTCACGGCCCTAACTTCGTCGGCGGTCGTGGCGTGAGCACTACCGAAGCGCTGACTGTCGGTGCGTATCAGCACGACAATCTGCTTCGACCTATCTATCGTTTCTAGATGGCGGTACCACCGCAGCGAAGCTAAGGAAACCAAGAGTGCAGTATAAGGGAGGCGATGTTAATCTAGGAGTAAACAACCAGAAGTGCTTCAGTGTGTTTGATTTTCTTCGGGCTGTTAGTCCCGTCAGCATTTCAAGGCAAGTAATCGCGCTGTAGCATACTCGTTACAGTATAAGAAATCACAGTATAGCACAGTATAGCGAATTATCTTGTAGCAAGAGGTGGAAAAGGGCGGTGAGGAAGAGGGAAGTGAAGAAGGGATACGGTAAAGCATAGAATAGCCTTGCGTAGTATAATATAAGGCGGTGGGAAATAGAAATCGGGGTAAAGAGGAGGGGAGAGGGTGAAACATAGCGTAGGCATGTACGTTATAGTATAGCAAGGGGGTGAAAAAAGGATGTGAGCGTGACGAATGAAAGGAAGGAGCTACTTACAACCGATCATTACCCGTCAAGCTAATTTAAACATAGACGTGACCCAAAGCACGCAACTTGACATCACGCCTGTTCGCGTGAAAAATCACTTATCATCGCTGAGCTTGTAGAAGCCTGAGGTAGAGAGCTTGGTCATAAGCCTCGCTCTTAGCCTGTAACCTCCGGTGCAAGCTGTCAAGTTTTCTTTAGCAGGAAATCGGTACTACGGACAGTGAAGACGCAAAACATAAAGGAACCATTGTTTCACTGCACACCTGCATAGCATTCTTCCAGTATAGCAGTTGGCAGTCGTGTGTTCATAGAAATAGAAGCTGCCTTGGAACAACACAGGCTTCATGTAGACGCGCACCTCTCAGCCATTAAATTTGGCACAATCAATTATGCCTTTCAGGTATGCATACTCAGCCCTAGCGTTCGCTGCCTATATGACACTTTTCCTTTGCCAAAAAATACCGGAAACTCCAGACATCAGTCGGGTAAGTCTGAAAAGTCTTCGGCGTTTTACAGCTTAGTTAATGAAAAGTTATTCCTTCACGCCTTATCATATCGCCAAGTAGTATCCTGTTGTATGACGAAGTATGAGTTTCTATGAAAATCGAACAATTCACAAACCAAGTAAATGATGCTTTTCGATAATAAACCAAATGATTATTGTTGAAAAATAAGGAAAGGGAAACACCGGTAACATCGGTGAGTGTGCCATAACGTTGAATGATGCGCTATAACAGCGAATATCATGTCCCTACATATCATATGCCACAGACCTTAATGTCTAAGAGCGGCTTTGCTTGAGTTAGCTGTGAGCCTATGTGGATTTGGTTAAGCATGTTTTGTAGGATTACATACTGTCCTAGTGAAAAAACATTAACGAACATTTTGGTTTAAGAATATGAGTCTTAGCATCACGTGTTTTTCGAAAGTATAAAAATGCGGCCTCCTGTGCG
This sequence comes from Hyalomma asiaticum, assembly GCA_013339685.2. NCBI lineage: Eukaryota > Metazoa > Arthropoda > Arachnida > Ixodida > Ixodidae > Hyalomma > Hyalomma asiaticum. The sequence goes on along the minus strand of JABSTT010003554.1, from coordinate 6,875 downwards.
TACGACTAACAGGTACAAGGAACAGGTTTTATTGCCGCCGAACTTGAGCTACGACGACGAACAGCGATACAGGCTCCAGATAATGATCTTTAGACTAGAGATGAGAAAGATCTGTAAGTAATGATAATATGCACAAATGGAGAACAGTAATTAAGTAATGTGTTGTTCTCATACTAGCAACCTTCCGTAGTCGAAGAGATTGCACGTGTAGCCTTCCGAGGCGGAAGTGATGGGAAAGTTAGTAGTTAGTAGTACATTAATAGCGCTTCCGTTTATTAGTGCTCAAGCGTCGGAAGTCTATTAGTCGCGCCGTCTGCATTTCAATGAAGGCGAATTGTTGAGGCCCGCGTGCTATCGCTTTCAGGTCACGTTAGAGAACCGTAGCTGGTCGCAATTTTCAGAGCCCCTCACTGCGGCGTCTCTCATTATCATGTCGTGCTTTCGGGACGTGAAACCCCAAAACATCTCAAGGTTATTAGCGGTAACACTAATAACTTTGCGATCGAATGGCCCAGTGGAAGTATTAGAGCGATAGTGTGTCCGACGGAGCCACCGTACAGAGGGAGAGCGAGTACCCATAGGAAAGGAGGCTCGTCTTCCTAACGGCCTAGGCTCCGTATCCCGTTGGTTTGATCCCGGCCGCGGTGGTCGCGTTTTCGATATTGGCGAAAATGCAAGAGGCCGGTATACTGTGCAATGTCAGGGCACGTTGAAGAGGCCCAGGTGGTCAAAATTCCCGGAGCCCTATATTACGGCTTTTCTCCCCCTTCAGTCTCTTTCAGTTCCTTTCCACTACACCACCGACGCCTAGCCGTGGTCCCGACATGGGCATCAGAAATCAGCGTCCTTTCCTTTACCGAACCGCACGCAATCCGTCAGTCAGTGAATGAAAGAATAAATCAACTGATCAACCCGTCTGCGCACCGAACTGTGCGCGCTTCAGTGACTGCTACGCCGCACCTATAGTCAATAGAGTGTTGTAAAAAGGGTATGTTGGTATAACACTATAACGAAGTCCCAACAGCGCCGGAGACAGCTACAACTTGTCTGAGCACGTCACAGACGTGCTCTTTGGTACTAAAGTTCGCGGTCGAGCCGAAGCAATTCCCCCAAGACCCCCAGGAGAGAAAGACGCTCTTGCATGATGATGGTGGTTGCGTTGGTGGTGGTAGTGGTGGTGATGATGATGATGATGATGATGATGATGATGATGATGCGCCTGAACACATAAGGCGCTAACCCACCAATGGGGCTGGCTAAGTGTTATTTGAGAATTACGTTTTGTTTTGAAATATTTGAAACGAATAGATTGAAAAAAGGATGATTTGTAGGAAATTTCTGAAATTGTGCCCTCTAACTGTTCAAAGCAGAGAGATGATTCAGTCTTGGTTCAACCTCATCGCCTTCCGCATTTGGCGCTTTTTGACGGTGCCGTGGCAAAAGCGAGCGCTCAAGCATTGATGTCCTCGGCGGTGGACATGCGTGCCGATTTGTTTGCTTTTCGGCTTTTGTTTTCTCTTGGCGTGATTATGGCATCATCAACGCCTTAAAGGCTTTCTCCTTAATTGAGAACGCCCCAGCCGAAACAGATATAATGGCAATCATGCGAAGCCAAATCTGTGATATTTTAAATCAAGACTGTGATAAACCCAAACAAAGCGTGTGTGTATCTCACTGAGACAAGTTTGTAGCCAACAGTTGAGAAAGACTTACTGAACCGTCGCTGAGCTACCTACACCGCACGCATGTGCTCCGCCTGTTTAGCATTTTACACCGTATATTGGCGGTTAACTTTTAGATGCGAAGCAGCTTTTGGCGGAGGCTCTGTCCCTCCCTCCCGCTGTGTCCACCCCCAACTGCGCATGCGCGTCCCCTCCCCCTCTTTCTCTTCTCCTACGCTCTTCCCCCCTCTCTCCTCTGGGAATCCTCTACTCTACGGAGCGGCGCGCACAACAGGTAGTGCGACAGCTGCATACTCCGCTGGGGGCGCCACGATAGTTCCGCGGTATGAAAATGGCGGAGCGCGCGCGTCTCATTCTCTCTCCTGTGCAGCGCCGTGATGAGCGCTCGGGCCATCACGCAACCACCGCGTTCTCTCTCTCTTCTCTTATACATTCTCATTCTTCCTAACAATAAAATTACACCATCTCCCGCTCAAGCTAACCTCTTCCCCGTTGCTTCGCATCCACACATGGTTCGCTTTAGCGGGAGATGAAGTAATTTCTTTAGCTCACATTTTCAAATTATTGGCAGTCATGATTTCTTGCTTAGTTTAACACAATGGGTACACGACAGCGAACAACAAAAACGACGAACAGCGTCTACAATTCAGTTCGCGATGTGAGCGATCGCGGACATTCGCAAGCCGTGTTTTGCCATTTGTACATATGTGTTATGGTAGTCAGTTTTTATACAGTGTTTTGGTGGTCAGTTAAGCATGCCACGAACAATCATGCGTGAGGTTTTCAGTAGTTTTTACAGCGAAGCCGGTCTTGCTCGTCGTAACACCTGGCACCACCGGCGCCCATCTGATAAATGCCTCTGAAAATTTGCCGTAAAGCTGGGCAGTTAAAAGAAATCACGTTTCGGAAGGATAGTTAATGGTTTGTTTTAAAATATATTTAGATTCCTTTGCTCGCAGAACTTCAAAGGATTCTGATGTATTGGCTCTCAATGCTAAGTTACGAGCAAGGAGCGCGCGTTGTCATTTTCATGTTACTTTTATTACCAGCATGTAGCATTTTAAACTACATGTACTCTTGTGTCACGTAGCTTTTGCCGTGTCAATATAGGACTCCCTCGTATTTTCATATGCGCTAGTTTGTTTTCTGCTAATCTAAACGCCTTCACGAACATTAGTTTATTGTAATTAGATGCACGTACTCACAGCGTCCGCTGCGTCCGCTCGCGAGCACGAATGCCATTCGAGCGGACAAGCTCAAGTTAAGAAGCAAAGTTTTATTTTGCTTGTTTCCCCACAAAATTCTGCCTCATATTCACGTCGCATGTTTTGTTATCATGGTATTCAGGTCTCAAGAAATGATATATCGTTAAAGACGCAATAATGCGTGAAATAAAGGCCTAAATACGCAATCGGCAACGCTAACCAGCCACTCAGAAGCGTAGCAGACGCGCGACTTCGGCGACGAGCCTTCACACTTGTGCCGGCTGTCAGTAGCGAAGCGGCATCCGGAACCCCCTATTGGAGATCTTGTACAAAATCTTGTACAGTATAAGTTGCAACAACAAGGGTTGGGAAAGGGAAGTTAGGGTGAGGAAGAGGAAAATAATGAGGGGAGCGCCACCACATGCTCTGCTACCTCAGTCGTCGTCTTCCTCTTCTTCTCGTCTGTAAGTTGGCCCGCACCCAATGCAGGGGATTGGCCAAGACTGTTTCGACTCAAATAGTACTTTTATATGCATGGTTTGCCCAAGCACAAATGATGAAAATTAAGCTAAAATTCTTTTGGTTTCGATTAGAAATTTCATTATTGATAAACAGACATCCCTGTGGCTGTACCCCAAAGTGGACCCTCCAAACTAAAGAATACCCATTTGAGTAAATTCCAGGCATAGCTGGCGAAAAATTGCTTCGAGAATTTTCTGTCGTCTTCGCACCACTGGCGTACAGCTGCTCTTCCCCTACTTCCTCTTTTTTTCGCATTTTCCGTTCTTCACTTGTACGTCCTCGCTCCCAGTTTTTTTTCACAATAGCACGCAATGCAACAAAGCACCAACGCAGGCATTCTGCGCAAATAATAATGCGTTGGGAATTATTTTCAGAGTGCACGTTGCCTCCTCTGGCAATGTGTTTTTGCTCTCAGGATCCGCTTAGCGCGACGCACCGCAACAAAGCACGGAGCCAAACGTCCTCCGCCACTCATATCTCATTGTCACTTTTTTTTGAAGCTCACGTTTCTTTTTGTTCTATACACGTATGTTTTCGCTCTAGTTTTCAGCTTTGTACACATCGCAACAAACCCCCGAAATAATCACATTGCGTAGATCATTTATTGTTCTGAATGCCTCTAGCTTCCGTTTGTTCGCTGTACAGATGTATATTTTTTTCGTTCCCATATTTTGCACGATATGACGAGCCGAAACAAAGCACCGAGGCATGCGTAACAGGCAAAACATTTCACCGTATACAATTTTCCAGGCAGAATTGCGCATTCGTTGTATGTTTTCGTTCTGAGTTTATAGCGGTGTCACACACTACAATAAAGCACCAATTCAAGAATGCTGCCTAAGTAATCTCGCGTTCCGAGTATGTTCAGCTGGTATAATGCATTCTCTAGACATAACCTTTAGTTCCAGTTTCGCTCAGCTCGACATAACAACGCCAATCATGCTGAGCGAACTGCTTCACCTTGCCAAGTCTTTCAACTGCAGCGGAGCCCGGAGAACCTCGCTGGTAAGATGATTCTGCCGTGCGCAGGAGGAAAAAGCAAACCTGAACTTGCCCTCCACCTTGCCCATACCATACCACAGACTTGCTCATACCCTGGCCCATACCATGCCCATACCACAGACTTGCCCGTATCACATATCCTTGCCCATACCACAGACTTGCCCATACTTGCCCGTACCATACCACAGACAACCAAACTCAACCTAATTCAACATACTTGTGCATGAGAGTGATAGTCATAATGATAGTGGGACATGATAGCTCTATCACTAGTGATAGTAATCGTTCTGGTCAGAGTACAGTGGATCAGACGAATAAAAGAGTTGAGAATGTGAAGACGACTACCACACATGATACGCTGCAACTCACGCCGTGCCGTGTATTGACAATATGCTAGGGGCCAGAGAAAGGGAAACTGAGACAGTGAAAGAGAGAGAAAGATAGACGTAGAGAAACAAAAATTCAAGAGAGCGACAGATAGAAGGCTTATATGGTGTAAGAAAACTAGTGTGGTTTTGCTAAAATATAGCGTCTCCTTTGCTTATAATTGTTACCCCTTGATAAGCCAGGCAGCTCCTCTGGTCATTACTGTTGGACGGCAGCTAGAGCCGGCCGTAATTTTTCGTCCTACTCGTGTATGGTTCAGTTCTCACATTTAAACAGCGTGAGACACCGACACAAGGCACCGAAACAATAATCGTTCGGCTCAAATCACTTTGCGTTGCCAATGTTTCTATTTTGAGGTTTGCGTTGTAGAAATGAATTTTCTTGTTTTGTTTTGCAACTTGATACCCCGAAAGAAAGCATCAAAATATGCGTCATTAGTAAAGAAGTTCACCTTGTCATATTGTCAGATTCCCTGTTTTGTTCTGTAAATATAAGCTTCTGTTCTCAGTTTTGCAATGTGCGACACGCCGCAGCAACGTGCCGAGATAATGCATCTACGCGAACACCTTTATATTATTTGCAAATGTTTCCTTTTATACCTTTGGCGTTCTAGACATATGCGTTTCCATTCCTTGTTCTGCGGAACCTCACGATGCACTATAAAGGGTAAATCAAGAATCCTGCCCAAGCCACTTTATCATGTTCGCCAATGTTTGATGACTGTGTTGTGCATTCTTGAGCTCTGGACAGGGTGACTCACCGCAAAAAAACACGAAAACAACCATCCTGTGCGCAATGATTTGTCTCGTCTTTTTCATGCTCGTCATTTAATATTTTGCCTTCTAGGCATACATGCAGTCGCATTAGTTTTGCACTATGTGACACACCGCGTGAGTAAAGTTGTGACCGTAGTGTCGAAGGTTCTTCTTCCGGATTCCAGCTCCCCGCTCGGCGTCCTAAACGCACCGTCCGAGACGGTATGGGCGAGTTGGGAAGGAGCTGGCTGCCGCTGGTATGGCGGCGATAGGCTCGCGGGCAGACGTGTAACAATTGAAGAGGAGGCTCAGAGACTTCAGTTTAAAAAGGGAATGAAAACTTGTATTTACAGTATAGTAAACAAAAAGGGAATACAGATAGTTGACTGGTACATAAAAATAAAGTTGAAGCTGAACTATACGTAGGGCGACCCTACTCCGGCGTAGCCGGCAGTGCGTAGCACTTTTTCCACCCGTTCAGCCTGCCCCGTCCCGTGGCGGAGCCATCTTTATTACCACAACCGCTCCGCCTTAACGTCTCAGCCGGCGAATCATATTCACTTCGCTCTGGCATTGGGCAGCGATTCCACCTTTTGTCCCGCCTCCTCAATTGGGGCGGTCCAATTGGTGAAATCACCACCCAGTCTGTTGACGGTGAGAGGGGTATGTTTGTACAATAATAAAAAAAGCACATTCATCTGCACTAAACACAGACACACACATAAAAGCAGACCATGCCACCCAAGGTCGAAGGGCGATGGTAAAGATATGGCGCACGTGAAACGCGTTACTTGCGCACGTGTCGCGTCTGCTCGGGCGCTGTTACCGGAAACGAGCAGGCGCCCAAAAGATTCGCCCGAAAGAGTTATTATTTGAAGAAAACCTTCCCATGGGGAAGCTGGACCGTCCGCGCGCGTGTGCTTCTGGTTATCTCAAACAAGCCGAGCCGTACTGGCTCTTACTCAGACCCGTTTAATCGGCACCCCGCTGTGCTTAGACGCATGCTACCCCACGGCGAGCGAGGAAGGAACGCCTGAACCAAAACCATCCCGCGGCACGCGCGGGCCACAGCCCAGTGACCAAAAACAGGCATTTCCGACGGCGAACAACAACAGTTTGCGAGTCTCCATGGCCGTCACCACCGCATGTTGCATGCCGACGCCACATTCAGCGTATCCGCCCCAGGTCGTCGTAACGACGCCCGAGGTGCGGCTTACAGAACGACCGAAGTGCCGCTATCGCTGCGTGCTCACGCACAAAGGGCCCGCCTGCGTCACCGCCGCGACCACTGTCCAAGCATCCCTACTCACAGCCCCGCAGCG